>JAAVTI010001538.1:0-200939 GCA_011947335.1 Phytophthora constricta | reverse complement strand
TGTCCCGGTTCCTCGAGTACAAACTACGCGGAGACAACTCACACGCCAGCAACATGATGGATTTTTCAGCTTGGTTTCAGACGCTAAAGCAAAAAACCCTCGTTCTCAGGAAGTTTTGCCCAGAGTCTAAAGCCTCCCCGTGCATTTGGTCCCCAGTCAAAGCACAGGTTCCAGCTCTCTCCCGGGATTCCATGTTGAACTTTATCGGGCCGTGGACAGCCAGACGTATCCGGTTTCTGTCCACTTGCGTCAAGCCGTCACCGCGATCGTAATAACGAATTGTTACTGGAATGTCGGTCCCGTCGTAGTCCGATACCGTCCAACCCTTAAGAAATGCTGGCAGCATGAGCATGGCGCCCGAAAACGCCAAGGTCCCTCTCAGGACTCACACAGTGCCTTGCAGACCTCACTCAAAGTTGTATGGTTTGGCATCTTCGTACTGCCCGGCTTGCCAGCTCCCATCGAAATAAACCGCACACATATCCCGCCTATGCCATACCCATGAGGGCACGGAGTGGTTTTTGTTGCACCAAAAATGATGCAGCCGTTAAGTCAGGGTTAGAGCGCCAGAGCAGTACTGAGGTCTTCGTGCGATATCCTTTGCAGGCTCCACCCAAATTATGTACCACGTCCAATTTTTGGGTCAATCTTTTGGTACAAATCTGGGCTTAAGGAACAGCTCGGCTCCCACTGGTTTGAGCTTCGAGTGAATATGGCCAATGGGCTGACGCCAGTGTGCTCTCGCTCAGAGTGGGCGGTGGGCCGGAGCCCCTTAGCACGGCGCCCCCTAGCGCAGGAGATCCCAGCCCTGCGCTAGGCGAGAACTTCACCCTAATTCTGCCCCAGGGGCCTCGGAGTATCTGTGATTGGCGAATGTCTCCAAAATATAGCACTCTCATACACATGCACACACACATGCAGACGTACACGCACACACACTCCATACATAACTCTACACACGCCGCGCACCTCCTGCGGGTCCTCGCTCCTCGCCACGCTGCGCTTTGTGAAAAGCAAATCGCACTGCATACAAATCTCAATATATTAATTTACATTTTTCCACCAATGAAAAGGCCGGATTTGCGTCCCGTTTTGGGCGGCAGACAGCACAAATACACACCTTCGTCGACAAGGGGGCTTTGATGGTTTGGTCGATTGGTCGATTGGCAGAAATTTTGAAACGACCGCACAATATTCATTCACTACAGTAGACCTTTACCTCAAATCGAAGGTTGGATTGGTAGCAGTTGGATCGGCGTATTCTTCGGAGGATTACAGAGCTCAACGAGTGAATCGAATTGTTGGGCGTGTAGCGTAGATTCTACCACTAAATCCAACATGTACGCCGATAACGCTCATTTTGTCGTCATCGGCGTCACTTTCAGTGCATGCGGCGACCACGCCCTTAAAGTGCACCACCAAAGATAAGCCATTTATCGGCTTCGTAAAAGTCCCGATATCACGTGCAGCGTACCGCTGGCAAGACCTCCGGCAAATGCTTGCAACAGAGACAATTCGCCGTTGGTGAGCTCCTAGGTCTCCGCGAACGGTAATTGTTCGTTGCTTTGATCTAGAGCGGTCTTGAGATCCGTGTTATGGGTCACAGCACGACGCAGAGCCTGACGTTTCTGCTCCATGTTGAGTAGATTTATTAGTAGTGCATAAAGCATTGTCTTAATACATGTATTCTTGCTCTAGTATATATTGTCTTACTTTAAGTAGTAGTTAGATTATTGCTGTAGTGCATTTCGTCTTTCTGGAAATTGACATCGTAAAGAACCAACATTAATGTCAATTTGAACGTTTTCTTTTTAGAGCACATCATAAAAGCTGAAATCATTGCCATGCAAGAAAAAATGCATAGATTTTTGCATTAGCTCGAAAGTAACTTCCAAGAAAAGGTCAATACACACCCTTTGTATACAGGAAGTGCTTCATTGTACGCGTGCAACCTATCCTGGACACGCGGCTGTTAGGGAATAGGTTAAATATGCAGATACCATAATAAACCCTGCCTCCTTCATCTTCATCTGATAGTCATGAAATAACTGCGATGCATGAAACAGCTGAGAGTTTTCAGGATCCTTCTTTAACTCCGCTAACAAAAGTCGGAGACAATCCGGATGGAGGATTTTCCAGCCTGGCTTAAGCCAATTCTCCGACAGCAACTCGTTTGGCGCCAGCTCACACACTCCGTCAGACTCGTGCACAAATATTTCGTGAAGAAGCTGCTGAAACTTACCTTGGCAGCTTGCCTTGCCGAAGAGCTTTGTCGCGCATTTGCTGCGCTAAGATGCGAGGCGCCTCGCCCTTTGTCTTATTCACGACTTCTTCCTGATGCTGGAGCGCGTCTCGCGAACCTTGACCCCTGACAGCGCTTGGCGTGCTTCGAGAAGTTCGTGCGAGAAAACCTTCTTCGCACGTCTTGCACCTCGCTATTAAATTGACAAAATTTGTTCTCTGAGGGGCTTTGTCCTTGCCTTTTCGCTCTACCGTTTTTATTAGCCAAAATTTATTTGAGATTCATTGAATCTAATTGGCTGAAAAAGTGCATGGCGGTTGCACCAGCGAACGAAGTCGCCTTCTTCCGCCCTCTTGTCTAAGATAGTCATGACGTTATCGAAATAGTCTTTACGCAGCTTGTCCGCTTGCTCGTCCGTTTTAGGGTGCGCTCCATCAACCGGAGTCTTCTACACCGATACTTGGTGTCGTAGCCTGTTCCCACGTGGTCGCGGAGATATGTAACCTTCCACTTCCTCTTAAAAGTCTTGGAATGGCTGGCCAGCATTTAGCCGGCACGTACAGCAGCTTATTCTTTGGAACTTTGCCACTTGTCGACGTATTGGCCGTCTTCTTCGTTCGAGCCATCCTTGCAGAGATCTACCAAAAGTTCTCGTCAAATACAGCGAAAGGCACAAAGTATATTACTGCTTTAGCCCTAGCTACCAAATTCCCGGATGAGGAAGATCGCGCAAATGCTGACCCCTCCAGTATATTGCAAATCACGGGAAACACCCCACCCGGATAATGACAAGTGCACACATCCCTGATGACGCCGATAAGTGAAGAGCCAGGGAGACTGTTGAAGTTAGGCTTGTCTACCGACCTAACCGTTACATTGTGACCAATGATGTTGCATATTATAAATATGACCATTCCTCACCGAAAGGCAACCTGTCGCAATCGTTGGTTTGGACGATTCACTACTAGAGTTTTGGCAACAGCATACTATACTATATTGTACTGGCAGGAATTCATGATACCATAAAGTAGACGACCATATGATGGTTTTAACGGGGGAAAATCTATATTGATAGTTAGATATATAGGGTAATTTTGCCCGTAGATTCCGAAAATGACGTCTGTTTCGGCCAAATCCCAGCCGTTTTAGCGATAGAACAGCCCAAAAGAAGGCACCCCGCCAATCAAAAGTTCGGTGACATGGGTTGCATCTTTTTTGAAGAATTTACACCTTCTTATTGACCACTTCGGTGGACAGTACATTATGACACGAAAAACGACGAATTATTGGGTGCGCGCCCGCACCAACCCACACTCCGCTATTTAACATACGATGTAAATCATGGAAAAGAAAAATTAATTGTTGAAGTTATTGATCTCCGTCCTCAGCTTCAACATCAGTAGGCAGAGAGCTAGTTGAAGCACTAGCTTCTTTAATGAACGCGTCCTCATTCTTGCGAAAACGTCAAGCCATGCGTTGTCCACTGCTGCAAGTCCATCTATAACTCTCTGGACTGTCTCCGTTGCATTTTTGGCGGGGTTTCTTGCGATGGGGTCTTTCACTTGAGCCCACATCAGCTCGATGGACTGCAAGGTTGAGTGGTAAGGTGGTGTGTAGAATACGAGATGCACGTGTTTGTTAGCGAGCTCTTGTGCTTTGTAACGGGGCGTCGGCCGGTGTGCATCAATAATTTTCGTCAGATTTTCTCTTGTCATTGAGAAATCTATGTCGTTGCCAACTACAGTATAACGTTTTGGTCTGAGTAAAATAGCAAAATCAAAAAGCAATAATTTACCACATTACCATTTTTGCACAGCCACATAGTGATGTCTGGCTTTAGGTCCGATTTGAACGGCGCTCTGTTGGTCTGCTTTTTATGATAGGAAGCGCCTACCATGTGAATGTTGCACCCTCCATATTTTTCTTGTAGAGTCTCACAAAGTGGCTCAAACCAATTTTCAGACAGGGTCGCAGTAAAGTTTCTATGATAGTCATTGGGTCCCCAGTGCTTCCGCTTTAACGCTGAGTTCCATACTCGTATGGAGCCTGCCCAGTTGTAATAGCACATTTGGTACGTATAATTCCTGCTGCAATAATACGAGCCCTAAAGTGTAACACGAAATATGAATTAGTTGCTTTAAAAAATACTTTAATATTAAACGTTCCGGGCACCTTTGCCTGACTTTTCGTATCGAATTTTGTCTGCAGTTAACCACGTCTTACCAGCCACGTGGTTAACGTTGCAGAATGATTTATCAAGATAAACTTCAGGTCGAACGACCCCAGAGAAGACGGCACCATTGCGGCCCGTAGTCACCACTCGGTTGGCCATCTTTTTTAGCCAAGTATGTGGCTCAAAATCCAAGTTTCCTGGAGTCTCCATGTAGAGATGGCGCTTCTCGCCTTTAATGTAGTGGCAGTCGAGTTCTTTCATCAACGCCGACATTGAGTGTCGGGGAATATTCACATCGTGAACTGATTCGATCCTGTTGGCAACTAGCTGAGCTGTGATAGGGATAGCTTTGTTGTTATGGCCAATTACGAATTCTTTGATGGTCGGTGCAATCTCTTCAACTGAAAATCCCCTGGTTCTTCCTCTAGTGCTCTGCTTCCCATCATCCTGCAGAATCTAAAGTTTCAAAATTAACTGATGCATCACTGTTATCACACGAGATCACCGGAACAGACCTCGAAGAAGTTCTCCGGGTCCTCCTTGTAGCCTCCCCACAAGCGAGCTGCCGTTACAGGAGGGACCCCGATACATTTCTGCACCATTTCCCTCGTGCGGCTTCCTTCAAATTGCCTAGAGCCTTGAAAATATGTAACACCTCACTACCATCCTTTTCTCTGCGATGGTGAGCTCATGTCGGAACTCTTCGCCGTCCATGCCTCCTAGTCGTACGTGAAGCACGATACTATTAAGTGTCGTTATCGACACGATAAGCTTTATAATGAACGTATTTGTAGCCGCAACCGACAAGAACTTAGTGCGCTATGCTATTTTTGCTTTGGTGTTACTATTTTTGGTATCATGAATTCCTGCCAGTACAATAGATTCTAATGCGCACATCGTGCTCCTATGCATATTAATCTCACGTTGCTTTTCAGCTTCTTCCTCTCCTTCAAGTTCTTCTACGCAACCAACCAAGTGCTACTTCAACACTGGTGGCTCCATAAACAGCGTTCGTTGGCGTATACGCGAACTATACATGTGCACACATCATAAAAGACTCGTCCTGGCCTATCGTGAAATTTTGCGACATGAATGTTTTTGCGATTTTTAGTCGACTGTCGGACGACGTGCTGGAATGTAATCGTGGTGGAGAAGCACGCACTGATGAAGACTGAAAGGTAGAGGTTGCAGGCTGATGTCGTAACTGAAATGGCACCTACGACCATTCATTGTGGAAGCAATATATCGGTAAAGGAACATACCACATGACTATTACTTAGACTACATACGGCAGCGCACCTCAACAATGGTATGGTGTTGTATGATCCGACCCGTCCAACTAGTCCAATCTGCCCATCTCCGACCCGTACCCGTCCGACTTCACGTTCGAGGTCAGCCTCGCTTAGCAGGAATGACGGTTGGACGCCCAACAATATTCTCAAAGCGTAAGCGTGAAAAGAATATGAAGGTATATCCTTCATGGAAGACGACGGGGGAAGACTTGACTGGATGGAGGAGAAATGGATTGGGTTCTAGAAGTAGAGTTGTCGACACTCTGGTGAGTGCGGCGGCCTTTCACTCATTGAATGGCTACATTATGTGTTTTACATATTTTTAGTGTAAATCATAGACTGCATCATTTATTCTTAGTCTACGTAGGAGTTTTGTGTGGACGACTAGAAGGCGTGCGCCCAGTCGTGATTCCCGACCTTTGACAGCATCTCTTCGCGGCAGGACGGCGCAAGCGGCGGCGCGGACACCTGCACACGTAAGTTACTTTGTGAAGTTACAAAATACTTCTCTGTCTGGTCAATTTATACGAGTATCGCCTCTTTGTGATATATTTTGTCAGTTTTTGTAGTTTCGGTCGTATAGCAGCTTAAATGAAAGGTCAGATCAAGGCGGGTTTCTGCGTATTTTTCTTGGCTAGTTAACTACGCACAGTGTTTAAATAACAGCGCAAGACTATTCGGATTTCCAATGCGTCAAAGCCTGTTTTTCGTAATTCCGCTCTGAGATAGCGATAATATTTTTACATCAATTGCTTCAGCATCACCGGCGATTTATGCGTCTCCACATCTCTTGCTGCGACTACACAACGTCCCTAGAATTGCCACTTAGAAATAGAGGTTTTACTCGTCGTTAATCTGGCATCTGTATGTTTCAACCTACCCCTTTCTTTTTTTGTTCAATGATGGGACGATAAACATTTAAGCTAATTTTTAGCCTGCGATTTATTTTTAACTTAAAATCCAGCCACATTCTCTTCCAGCGGTAACGAGTTAGCCGTATTATTCCTTGACGCGCGAGTCAGCGTTGTCCTGCTGCACCCGAGCACGAGTATTCACCCTTCCTGCATTTCTGTCAAGAATAGAGCCATTGTGCACCTTTTGGGAAAGGTCGTGACGTCACACAGTGACGTCACACTGTCATTGATGTGGAAATACCCGAATTAGTGACATACCCAAATAAAGAATGTGCTATATGGTAGGTGCCACATGCCACGTGTAGCTCATGTTGAGCAAGCCAAGAGGACAAACTAACAAACTTAATTCACTTTTCCTTAAGACCACCAAGTCCTTCCAAACCATCTCCTTCATAGGTTATGAGCTCCTCGCAAGCCTCCCACGCCGACGACCGCGACTTTCCGCGCCTGAATGGCCGGAACTTCGTCATCTGGAAGACTCGTGTCACGGCCGCTCTGGCCGGCAAGAACCTCTTGGGCTTCGTCCAGTCTCCTGACTACACTGGTGTCTCCGATCCTGACTTCAGCGACGACAAATACATCGACCCAGCTCGGTCTCTCTACCTCCACGAGACTGCGAAGATGCTGGACGAAATTGGTGCACCCGCCGCCCAATTGCCATCGACTTCGTCATCAAATGAGTCCTCGAACTCTCCCTCGGCGGTCGATGACGACGGTGATGTCGAAATGGAGCCGGAATCTCTCCCCAAAGTCCAGTCGTTCTCTGCTCACAAACAAGACGAACTGAAGCGAGCTGAGAGGCTAAAGGCCAAGAGCCCTAGGCTGAGCTCGAGGCAACTCCGCCAACTGGAAGCGAAAGCACGAGCCTTCCTGATTAAGACCATTGACGACCAACATGTTCTCATGGTCAAGGATAAGACTACAGCGTTTGAGATCTTTCAGACGCGCTGTAGCAAGTACGAGGACTCGGCCGTCCACGGCGACCCGTACTATATCCAGCACTGGCTCATGGATGCCAAGTATGAGGAAGGGGCCACCTTCACCTCATTCATTGATGAACTAGAGGAAAATATGAAGTACTCCGCCTCAGCCAGCAATTATGCTATCGGTGATGCCCAGAAATCGATCTACATTCACCATACGCTACCCGCGTCTTGGAAGGGGGACCTAACGATCTGGCTAGCTGGACCTAAAATTATTCCCTACGAAGAACTAAAGCAGCATGCTGAGAACAAGGTCCGGGCCGAAACGGCGCGCAACCGCTATATTCTCCGTCAGGGAACACCGGGATCCCGTGAGACCCAAGCTGAAACAGCTCTGCCGGCGACTACACCAGCTATGTCGCCAGCATCAAACGTGGACACGACACTAGTGGCTAAGCTCCGCTGCACCTACTGCCACCATAATAAACCACGACATCATTGTGAAGGTGTCGTTGCAGGACTGCTAAATTCTGCAACGACACCTTCACAATGGCCATGTCAAAGGGGGACAGTGCTCCCAGCTAATTTCACTCTAAAGCCTCCCCAACCTTCACAGCGTTCCCATCGTTACCACAGGGACTACAAGAATAAAAGGGATGGACACCCTCGTCACTCCAAATACGACCGCAGCAACAACCACCGCAACAACAATTTCTGGATAATTGCTCGGGCCGCTTAGGTTCTGATGACTGTCGCGAAAATCTATCAACACGGATCTACGCTTTCTCTCTCCTAACCCAACGGACCTGTGTCAACCAGCAGACTCGTTCATCATTGCGAAATCAATGATGCGTGGAAGCGCAAGTGGAACGAGAACAAGATTGAGCTCATCAAGGATCAATCTTGGCAAAACAAAGCGCGGAAAGATAGCTCGTGGTTTGGCAAGTTGCATAACAATAGTAAAACGTTTGTTTTGGAACTTGCTGCTGCATCAATGAAGGAGGTAAACGCGCAGTGAGATGAAAATGGAATGCCGTACGCATGCAATGCCATAATGCGATGTGATTGGTATCTCGGAATTGATGGGACGTAGTCAGTCAAGCAGGTGTACCCACATTTTCAAGAGATTGCGAGAAAGCATGCTGCTCACTTTGAAGGCCCCCAGTATATGCAGTGCCAACCACTGCTGGTGCCGATCACGAAGCTCCTAGTTCCCTTTTTCTTAGCCAGTCTACTTCTGTTACCCTTAAATAGTCTTAACCACAATATAGTAATACTTACACTAAATGTTGTGCTCGCGAATAAATACCTGTAAGGTAAAGTCAGACTTTGCACCGTATGCACTGCAGAAATTAGGTAAAGCCAAATGTAAAAACAAATACATACACCATTTCACAATGTTAATGAGCCACATGATAGCGTGCGGTTTCCCCTTACATTAACGTTTCTCATAACATCCTATAGGTTTACCATCATCGAGGTTTCCCTAGTACACAGCCGAATAAGCAAATAATAATATTGTAAAATGAGTGACAGGCTCAAAGAAGCAAATTTATTATCTGCTTAAACTTTTATGACGACTTTGCGCACAAGTATCACCGCGTCAACCCATTCGCCGTAATCTTTCCAGGACTTCTTAGCATCACCATCGTCCGCTATTAGCTTATGTCCCTTGAAGAGCGGACGTTCGTCCGATGCCTATAGTAGTGCTGGCACCAACCACGTAGACTCCATCCTCGAGCTAGAGATGCTGGATTGCAGCACTGCCTCGACGACCGTGCCGCTGGTAGTTGAACTTGAAGTCGACCACAGAGAATGGCGATACCGAACGCGCAGCAGGTTCAGAAAGGCCCACTTTCGCTTCCAACTAATTCCATGCGAAATGTCCACGCCGCGAGCTGCCGCACCATCCTGGAAGCGCTTAACCGCTTCACTTGATACATCCAATGGCGAACACAACAAAATCGCAGCCTCCATGCTTCAAACGTGCATGGGCACCAAAGTACATTCGGATGGTGTGTCTTGGCTCAGACGAGGAATTAGCGCTTCTTCATCAGAGTAAAACGCACGCAATTGTACACCATGGTCCTTCATGCACTATGCAAAACCACGGGTAGAATCCATGTCGGGTCTATTGCGGTCGGGGTCAGGCCCTCGGGTCTGGGTTTTTCAGGGGTTTTCAGGGTTTTATCAGATCGCAAATCCGACTAGAGTCGTAAATACATATTCATGGCGAGGGCGAGCAAAGCGAGCGCGAGACTTGCTCAGTGCGTTCACCGACACTAACACCCGCCGATTAGGCGGTTATGATGCCCACGAGTGAGCGAATGCGAGCGCTGCAACGAGTTATTTTTTCTAGACACCGCGCCTGGCCGAAGCTGAGGAATTAGTGTTGGAAGGCCAAGATGCCCCGGGCACGACCTCTGCACAAAAATGGCAGCAGGCTAGTTAAGGAGAGGTCCGAGAGGCCCATACCTTAGGATTGTTGGTGCTCCGTTTTGTGGAGTCACTCCGTGTTGACCATGCGGTGATTAGGAGCCCAAATTCACCGAAATCGGGTAGGTATGGCCGAAGTTACTTCGAGTGAATTAGTCAGTCTGAATAAACCTGTCTGCTGCTCAAGTCTTGTGAACTGCGGTAAGTTCCTCGTTACAATAGGTTATGAGACCAATTGACGGCTTGAGCAACATATCGTATGAGACTGTGTGGCAACGAGCTGCGGCGGCATCGCTAGCTCGAAGGCGCGGTCAAGAAGGTGCCAATCAGATCGCTCCGCCAAGATCAAGCCTTGACAGCGGAGGAGGCATCGGACCAGAGCTAGCTCTGATGATGGATCAGAAGACATCTATGTTGGCGATTCTTGAGGAGCTCGAGCGCAAGAGGGTCATACTTCCACCCCCAAGTGGAACAACGTTCGGGCCGGAGGATCGCGCTTTCGTCCCAGGCCGTAGTCAGACAAGAGCGCTGCATCTGGAGGCAACATGCCACGTGCGACCGACGAAGGTGGACGAGCTGGGTGACCTCTTCGGAACGGAGTCGTGTGTACACAACACTAGCCGGCGTACTCAGCAGCGTGTGTTGTGGCAGGAGCAGCAACGACACTACGATGATCTTGCGGCGGTGCGCGAAGTACTGCGTGCGGCGGCCACTACACAAACGCAGCAACAGGCAGAGCACCAGGCAGCGTATGTAACGGCCCAAGGATAACTTCGCCAGGCAGAGCAGCAACTTGTTGGCGAAGCTGAGCTGCAACGAAAGCAGCGACTGGCCCTGCAGAATCAAGCGCAGTTACAAGCACAATAGCTGGCTAACCTCCAGGGGATATTGCGCCACGAACGAGAAGAACTGCTTCCCCAGCACCAACAACAAGTGTAGGCTGTGTAGGAAAGGGAGAAGAGTCTCCTGAACGCGAGGAAACAAGTCGAGCGCGGGCATGGGCGTCAACAAGAGAAGGCAGCTGTGCTCGAGGAACAAAAGCGTCGTGCCGGGCAGGCTTAATCCAACAGACAGTAGCGCAGATCCAAGAGCGGATCCGTGAAGCCGATGAGCGACGGTACCGGCGCGGGATGGGCGAAGACTCACCCCAGGCGCTAATGCCGGTCGTACAAGGAGCGGTGCCCGGACAGCCAGGTGCTCAAGGGCAGGCTGTGCCGGCAGCGGTACCGCAGAATCCTCAAGCCGGACCAACAATCCCAACACCCCCACACGAACCGAAGCCCGCAGCGAGCTTGAATGTCGGATACATCGGACAAGTCCGGGTGCCAGCACCAAAAGATGCAAAGCTCAACATGAGACCGTTGAACGGGACAGAACTTAATAAAGGCCTTGGTGCAGGATTCAAACATTGGGGACGTGGTTTTAAGGACGAGTTGGAGATGGCGCAACAGGCGTGCGGATTTAAATGGCCCGAAAAGTACAAAATCAGCAAGCTGGGCGGGTGTCTACGCGGAGATGCTGAGGAGTTCTTCAATGGACTTTGAGCCGAGTGGTGGGGGATCGACCTACTCTCGACTACGCTATGGATGACACGGAGGCGGCGTTCTCGCGGAGCTTTACTAGCGCGAAGGTGAGCAAACTCTTCAGGGTGAGGAAGCCGAACGGGACGTCCTTGCACACTCACTATTTGTATTAGATGGCCGTGAGGAATGCGACCGGTGCATCGTCGTCGCTGGTTCCAGAGAGTCTGGTGCTACAAGCATGTCCTGAGCTGCTACCAGTATTGGCGAGCCAGTACGACAAGAAACGAACGGACTACGTCGTCGATGTGCTGGAGATAGCGCAATGGGCTCAGCAGTACGAGGACAACGAGAAGAAGTCGCCGCCCCGACCGGCAAGGATGGTTGCTGCGGCTGTGCAGCAACAAGAAACCAGGACGTGCAGAATATGTAAGGTTGTGGGCCATATTGCACGGGACAACCCAAGCAAGAGCAACGAGCAGAAAAATGGGGGCGACAACGCAGCCAACCCGAGATGGGCGTTGGCGGGACTAGTTGCTGGAGATCTGACTAGTGAAGACTGATTCGTGGATTCAGGGGCGGCGAGTGCGCACTTCGTCCGAGACAAGCGAAATCTGTACGATTGGGGAGTATGGCGACCCCGAGGGCGTCACACTTTCCGACGGATCTGGACTACAATCAACTCGGCGTAACAAGGCGCGACTCCGTGTGCATGCCGATGACGAAACGTACTCGGTAGAGCTGAAGAACGCCTGCTACGTGCCGAAGCTGGCAGTGAACTTGATATCGCTAGGCATGCTGCTGGCGGACGGGTACAGGTTGGGCATGAAGGCTAATAAGCATGCAGTGATGAAGGGCGACGAGTTGTGATGTACGTGCATATCAAGAGCAAATTGCTTGTCGTCGACAGGGGAGTACCTGAAGAAAACCAGGAGGATTAAAGATGTGGTGATGAGTGCGATGGCGGAGTAAACAACATCAGAGACAACCGTGCACTCAGGAACGCTAATGTACTTTCGCACGAGTTTTGGGCACCTGAATTTCGATGACGTAGAGCGAATGGCTAGAGACTCTGCCAACGGAATAACGCTCACGGACAATGTGCGGAAAATTGCCTGACATACGCAGAGGGAAAGCAGAGCAAGACTGCACAGCCGAAGCAAGACAGTAGCAGAAATGCACCGACCGACACTGTGGGTGGAGTGATTTGTAGCGATCTCAATGGACCGATCACTTCACCAAGCCGGACGGCACGATAACCGCAAGACTGGTTTAGGCACCACACTCTGCCGAGACCGCGGAGAGTGATGCAGGGAATGGTAGAGCCTCATCACGTCGGTCCACCCGCCAGCGCAAGAAGTCCCAACATCAACGGGAGGCTGACGAGGCAAGAACGCCAGCAGCGGCGTCAGATGCCGCAGCGCCAGAACCACACCCCAGGACGCGAGCGAGTGCACGGATCGCTGCGACGAAAGGAACTGGTCGCCACGCCATCACTCAGCTCCTCGGCATGTCAGTGTTAGGGGCGGGGAGGAGGAGTATGCCGAACTGCCCGATCCCAAAACGTACAAGGAGTCGCTAGTCAGCAAAGACGCGCATCTCTGGGTGAAAGCACGAGCGGAGGAGATTGCATCGCTCGTTGCGAATAAGACCTGGGAGGTTGTGCGAAGAACTAAATACATACATCTACTGCGGAGAAAGTGGGTTCACAAAACGAAGCGAGACGGCAACGGCGCCATTGAGCCATATAAGGCCCGGATGGTTGCCGGCGGTGATACACAAGTACTTAACCGAGACTACACTCTAACGTTTTCGGCTGTGCTAGACATGACCAGCGGCAAGGTCGTATTGGCAATTGCGCGGCTCTGGCGTGTGTGCGCAAGACACTATGACGTGCCGAGCGCTTATGTAAAAGCATACGAGGAAGAGAACATTGAGATTTACCTGCGCATTACAGAGGGAATGAAATTCACGGTGGAAGAGATGAGCCAGCTCGGAGTCACCGACCCGGAAGAGCTATGCTTGAGGCTCGTGAATAGTCTATACGGACTCAAGCAAGCGGGGCGGATGTGGAATCTGCTCCTGCATGTAACTTTACTCAACATTGGGTTTACCCAGTGTGTGACCGATGCTTGCGTCTACTACAAGGTGACCAACGAAGGTACTATAGTGATAGAAACGTATGTGGACGACTTGTTGGTTACAGCTACGCAGGACCAGCTCCTCGACGACTTCCATCGAGACATGCAGTCTCTGGAGCTAAAGTCACTGGAAAAAGTTGATGATTTCCTGGACATGCGCATCCACTATGACGAGCAGACTGGGTACACCATTGATCAGGAGCAAACGATCATCGCGTTACTGAAAAAGTACTGCAACATTGTGGACGAGTCGACGCTGGAGTCCGAGAGTTTGTCGGCCGAGGCGTTGCCTGAAAAGGGGCAGGGGCACCAAAGAAACTCACGAGAAAGAGCTGTCAATCCCTCGTCAGGAGCCTGGTTTGGATCGCTCGGTGCAGCAAGCCTGACATCGCCTATGCTGTTCACCGGGCGACCAGGCAACGTCACACCCCGACCACTCAGGACATGCGGTTTGCGAAACGCATACTGCGGTACCTGGCAGGGACCGCTGCAGCAAAAATTCGCATGGGAGGCAGTGGTGGCCTTACTACACTGGAAGTTAGCAGCTACAATGATGCAGACTTTGCGGCAGACAAGAGTACGCGGAAGTCGGTCAGTGACGGTTGGTGGAATTCCGGTCGGATGGCAAGAAAAGCAACGGTCGGGGGTAGCGTTGTCGACTGCAGAAGCAGATTCGTGTCCGCAGCGGTGGGTGCAATGGAATTACTTGGAGTGACAAATATCCTCAGCGAATTCAGAGTGCAGGTGGCACTGCCCATGCCCATGATGATCGGTAATCAAGCTGCTATCCAGCAGATTGAGAATGAGGTGACTTTAAGCAGCAGATAATACGTCGATGTGAAGTTGAAGTTCGTGCGTGACACAAGTGAAAAACGGGTGATCAAAGCAACTTACGTGCCGACGAACGAAATGCTCACGAATACTTTCACCAAGAGTCTACCAGCACTAAGATTGCGAGAGCTGAGAGAGAAAATTGGGCTGAATTAGGTGCGAATATCGTGGGAAGAGTTTTGGAAGACCAAGATGCCCCGGGCACGACCTCCGTACAAAAAGGGCAGCAGGCTAGTTAAGGAGAGGTCGGAGAGGCCCATACCTCTGAGTTGTTTTGGTGAATTAGTAAGACTGAATAAACCTGTCTGCAGCTCAAGTCTTGTGAACTACGCTAAGTCCCTCCTTTCAATACTTAGAGGCCGGGGTGAGGCAGGCCGCGCAGCAGCGGACCCCCAGCGAGCAGAGCGGAGCGAGAGAGGGGCGGGCCCAGTGCTATAAGTCCGCAAGCGAGAGCCAACGCGCGAGTGTCCTGCCTGTGATGAGTGTTTAAAGGGGTTCTGTAAGTGCAGCGTAATGGTTGGTTTGTTGTACTGCGGTCGGGCTCATATGAAACAAGGCATGTGTCTAGTCTAGCAATATCTATTGATTCAAACCTAATAAACCCCATACCTGAGGGCCTGACCCCGACCGCAATTGATCCTATTAATACGTAACCAAATCCACGACCTCTTAGCTCTGCTAGGCTAAGGGGCAGCGCTGGTGGAAGTGCTATCGATCCATGGTTTGCCTCGGCGTCCAGGCTGAGCTCATTCAAAGAATCCACCAGATTCACCAAGGCGATAGCAAGGTTCCCTATTGCCCTTTCTAACGAGGTTACATGGCCAACAACATTGCTCACTGTTCTGGCTGGAGCCAGGATTGCCAACCCCAGATGATGAGCAACAGGTGTCTATGCTGATGACACCCCTCGAGATGAGGTTAAGATCTCAGCCCTGCAGTCGCTGTTGATGATCCACCCAGCACGATGAGGCTGAGATCCCAGTCCAGCGCTGTACAAGTCAAGGGCGAGTCAAGGGCGGCGCCGCTGTGTAAGCGCTATACACTGAGGCTCGCAGCTAGGCAGCTTTCATTTCCTTAATTTCCAATCACTTTGTAATTTACCTTCTTCCTCGGCCGCGAACGCCGAGGCCGCAGAACATTCACGAAGATGACCAGATCATCCAAGAAATCAAGCACATTTGATTTCATGATGAAAACCGGCCTCGTCGAGAAGGGCAAACCAGCTCTCGTTTACAACCTTCCAGATCCCGAAAGAACAACAAGTAAATTGTTGTTCTTCGGGATCTGGAAGGTTGTAACGAGTTCCATAATCAATTCTGCAATGGCTTGTGCCTACTGTGCGTAAGAATCTCGCGATTGCAACAGTTTGCCCAATATCTCGTTCGCTCGAACAGCAACCCAGCTTACCACGAAGAAATTCACCCACCACACATCATCGACAGACGCAATTGTTTTGGTGACGGAGGATGCCGACTGCTGCTCAAGGTGTTAACGCAGTCTAACGCGTTTGTCGGTGATCCACTGTGTTTCACGTCCAAAACTTAGCCACCGGACGGAACGATCAATGTACTAATTACACACCCACGCCAACTAGATTGTCGGCATCGTTATTGGTGTGACCCCCAACCCTCTTGTAAAATCTGGTGTAAAAAATTGGCTGCTGTCAACATGTTCCGCAAGCGAGATCCACTCATTCATTCCTCCGTCTCCATGACGTTTTACGACGTTTTGCGACGTTACACGATCCCAGAGATTTACGGGTATATCAAACGGCAACAATCCAAACAGCAATCTACGTGCTTGCGCGCGCGTCTATCGGCGAAGCTCATTGTCGCAATGTTAACAGAGCTCCCAGTCGTACCGGAGCTCTGACTAACTTGGGTCTTGGTAGCAGTTGGAATGAGAAAGCAGGTCGTTAGTTGTTTGTCAGTCGTGTGCGTTCTCGCTCTGTGTGTGTAGAAGAGGTCGTAGAGGAAGCACACGGACTGCTTTCGCCAGAGCAGTAGAGACACAAGTCACTTGCGTAGTATTTGGTTGATTCAAGAAGGAAGGGGTCGAGGCTCCACTTCTTTCTTGCGTTCTTGGCAGCTACAACTAGCACTTAAAAATTCCTAGTTACTCAGGTTCTGCTCGATCGGCATTGTTCCGGCATATGGCTTTGGGTTGTTCTGCATCTTCGACCTCTTGGCAATCTTGCGCCTTCATTCGCTGCTATTCTTCACTGCCGTGTTGCTTACACAGGTTCCGCTTGCTCTCTTTGATTTTTGTTTCTTCATTGAACCCGTGCTCTCACCGATGATTGTTTCTTTGTTGAACTCGTGCTCTCACAGATGATTGTTTCATCGTTGAACCCATGACAACCATCGCCCCTTCTGACGAAGAAGGACTTCTGGAGAGCTTCGGGCAGCCCAAGGAGTAGCAATATGAGTCAGTCCGGTCGTTCCTGTCACGCAGTTTATAGAACACTAACAACGTTTTGCCTAATTGATAAAGCTACATCCTCTGACTAGACAAGCGCGACACCATGGAACAATGCATATCTTCCTATTCAATAGCGTCTATCTCTAGTTTATCCTGCTCTAGTGCTCGAAGTAGAGCTGCCCGCGCCTGACTAGCTTTGTTCGCATTAAACCACCACGGGTCAGCGCCTCCATCATATCTGACAGCAAGCTAGGATTTTTCAGAAATATAGCAAGCAATCTTGTTCATAAAATGTAGCCTGGACACCATGCAGTTGGTAGAATTGGCTTGATGAGGTCTTGTCGTGTAGACAAAAGCTTGTGGTTCCGTAGCGGAATTTTCGTCTTTCCGAATCTTTGCTTCACGAGCTAAGAAACGCGTTAGTGCAGTGAAAATGTAGTCTGCATCATGATGATCCCGCAACGAGTTGACATGGTAACAGATTGTCTGCGACGACTGCTGCAGACTGCAATGGCAACAAAGCTGCAGTGATCAGCGCCAGTAATGGAAACCATCACATATCTTAAAATGCACCCCAGTCAAAGCAACCCGTGATTTTGTCCGGAATGACGAAGTCATTCCGTTGGCGACGATAGGCGTTTACGATCTCCACGTAGCTGTGATACCCAATTGTATACCATCCCGTTAACCCGTATCATGTGCTTATAAATAATACCGCCAATAATGCGATCCGTCTCCATTGCTGACGCAATAAACTATCCAAGTTTTCTTGGTGGAGAGGGATCAGGATCATTTCATCGTGCTTATTTCCGACAAGCTGGTGCACCACCATCAGGACACATTCATCACGAGATTTTCTTTTGCGCTATTTTCTGGTGCGTTCTGCTGAAGTGTGGCGCGCGGTACTTCGTTTTGGTTTTCTTGATTTGTGTGTTCCATCATCACCCACACGGTCGACTGCTCCAGCAGGGATTTCTACACCCGTGTCAGCATCCGCTTCACTACACTAGTCATCTGAGTCAGCCACGCTCGCACATGGAGGCTATTTTGATCGCGCTGGAGCTAGCTCATCCACGTGCTCGTGTGCTTCAACTGCCCTGTTACCGTTGCCGTCGGTACCACGGGCACATGTTGCTGCGTCACTGATTATATTGTCCTGAGCACAGCAGTCCGCTTCATCCTTATTTTGCCGCCCAACCGGGGATGCTGGTAATGCTGAATATAACGCGTTATCCATGATTATTGAGTTTCATCTTTCAAAAGGCGTATTTTTGACCATACGATAGCAGTTTGGAGGGTGAGCAGGTGCCTCCATCTGCTAGACAAGAATCGTAAAAATTCGAGAAATCTGAGCTTATGCGCTTTTAGTCTCTTCTTGCGGCCACCTCCATTAGCACGGTAATGGTTATTCATAGTATCAGCCGTAACGGGACTATCCAGCCGACTCCACAGGTTTTTTTCACCCCTAAAGTGATCTCTTAGCTACATCAATCATCTCGACAGCTACCCTGGCACTCCAGTCTGGGTTGTCTCTCCAGTTCTTCAGCTTGGTGATCTTAGTGGTGCTCGGAGCATCGCGTGACCTTCTCCGTTTCGCCTGAGGGATGATTTCAAGAATGATAGGTGTAGAACCCATTGCCCTTTTTGTTTTCCTTAGTTGCATTTTTATTTTGTATAGGGATCGGGTTATTCTGAAAATTGATCGAGTTATTCTGCACAGGTATCGAGTTATTCTGTAAGTAGGTCGAGCTATTGTGCAAGATGATAGAGTCATTATGCAAGTCGGTTGAGTTATTATGCAATTCGGTCGATTTAATGTGCAAGTCTGTCGAGTTATTGCGCAAGGCGGTCCAATTATTGTGCACATCGGTGTCGGTTGAGTAATTTTGCCTTAAGGATTATTAAAGCTTGGTATGCAGTCCTGGACAAGGCTGCGCACTTACTTTCCGAACAGGCTCTGCAACTGACCCATCTCTCTGCGTTTTTATCCAGCTCTTCGGCAGCAGTAGCTTCAGATATCTTACGTTTTGACGTGTATGTCTTGATAAAAAACTTTGCGACGTGAGAAGAATCGATTCTCCGTGGCATATTTTCGCCTCCTGCTTCCAAATCGTTGTTTCACTTCACGTATCGACATCTGTCCCTCTACCCCGCGAGTACATTCCACCCAAAGTTCGTCTACCGTATGAAGCGAGCGCCTCAACATAGCTCCGGTGTTGTGGAAATCGGTCGCTCTTCTGGTTGTGTCGTATTTGCTCCTTGTACAGCGGCAGAAGCCTTGCGTTGGAGTTCTCCCTTGATCTCGGCTAACAAGATTACTAGATTCTTGTTCGCAGCGAACAGCCCTTGCTCTTTAGCAGGCGAACCTCACAAGTCAGCCTATTAATCTTTTCATGAAGCGCTTTAAACCCATCTTTCATTCTGATGCAACTAATGTCATTGCAGTTTCAATTCGTGTATCACGAGGCTGGTTTGATGACTCAACGATTGTATCATTTCGGATTTAAACTTAGTGTATTGCTCCGTAGTTAATAGAGGCTCCCCTAAAGACGGTGTTTCGGAAACTGTCGACGTAACGGCACTAAGTCCTGCTCACAACACCGGCAACAATCAAATGAATCCACCAACGTCTATCGCCCGATTTCCAGATTTCTAAGTTCACTCTCTGCAAGCTCCAAACCGAGAAAAACTACAGTAGTCACCGCAATTAGTCTGCGTTCAATATTAGTCTCATACGGAAAATAGTCTCACTTTGATTTAGTGTGACTAATTGTTGTGAATATGAAAAATCAATGATCAAAAATAGTCTGTGCTAGGGTGTACATCTGGTGCAGCGGGATGGGTCCGACCCTCTCATTCGGCTGACCTGGGTTCGAGCCCCCTTCGTGCAGTTAGCCGTGTCGGTGGCTCCGACAACACATGGACTGGTAAGGGTCAGCCACGATTTGTGGTGCATATGGTATATTAATATCAACGGTGGCTGCGTCGAATACGAAGGTTTTACTTTCACGTGGTATGTTTTATAAAAATAACTGACATAGCCACATTTTTTAGAGTAATTATATATTTGACCTGTACTTGCAGTCTTTGCCAGCCAAAAGCCAAACCATTCATTTCCTGTTTGCCACCGCGCCACGAAGACCTCCTGCACTACAAATAGCTCATTCAATGAGTGTGAACACCGAACTGTCGAAACGTCCATGCGGTGGCTGTGGCGAGCTTGTTGGTACAGTCCACACCTGTCCACAGTGCTCGGTTAGCATGCACCCTTTTTGCGGAACTCCAGTCGGACCCGAAGGTTTTGGGCAACCCATCATGTGCCCGAGCTGTGACTGCCGCGACGTCAAGGAGATGTCCAGTGCCTCGCCGATTGTCGCGGCTTTTGCGAAGGCGTCGAGATGCAGTGCTATAGGCTCGGAACTGAGCCCGTCAATTGAGACCTCTTCCTCTGCTGACTCATCGAGCAAAGAAAAGTCGGAGAAGAGTGTTCCGCCTTCAGCAGACGCGTGTTTACAAGAAACTGCAAGCTCCCGTCGATCGACACAAATCGTCAGCACGGTTAAGCAGCGGGTCAAAGTGGTGCAGTGGTTGGTCGAGATGGAGAAACGTGGAGGCATTAAAGGGTTATTTGCTCGAGCTGTTGACGAGTTCCCTGAGATTTTCAGGTCGCAATCGCGCAATGCCAACCTCGCGAAAGCCACATCATGGTGGAAACAGAGGGAGAGGATCCTGAATCTGCCTAAAGGTGCACGTGAGCTATCAGCTAGGCGACACGATGGTCGTATGCGGGCTCATAAGAAGGCTCTTACGGGGCGCGGAAGACGACGAAGTCAATGGGTGTCGTGGCTGTACGATGAGTTGCTGGATGAATTTGATCGCCTGCGGAAGCTAGGGCTGAAGTTTGACGCGTTGCTTCTGCGCCAACTGGCGCTGCGAATTCTGAAGACAAGTACAGGTCCCTATACAATCTCGTCGGTCGACCAAAATGGAGCTTTGCTTGGCAAAAGATCACCGCGAGATGGATCCAGACATTCATGGAGGCGCATCAGATCGTCTTCCGCACACACAGCGGCAAGAAGCAAATCAGCCCAGAGAAACAAGCAGCAATCGAACGTGAAGTTGCCACTCATCTCGGCCAGCTGAAGCGTGGATTCGAGTCCGGCGTGCTCAACGAGGATGTCATTGAGAACATTGATGAGACCCACTTCGTTGTGGATTTCGACAATGGCAAAACGCTTGGGTTCGTCGGCGAAAAAACATTAAGTATGCTGATGTGGTGTCTGGTGGGGAGGGGATGACAATGGTGGTCAGGATCTCTGGCGGAGCGAGTGGCAGACTTCATCCACCGATGATAATTTTCCAGAACACTTCAAGCAGCTATCCAATTCGTGGCGTTCCAGACAAGACTCCAGGAGTCTGCTACAGGACGGGTCCTAAGGGGTGGATGAGCAAGCGCTTGTTTCGAGTGTACCTGGGGGAGCATAGAGCGATGAACGCGGATCGCTTAGGACGAGAAAAGTCGATATTTCTCGACAACTGTTCATCCCACCTAGATGAAGATGAGTGCCAGGACGAGCTCAAAAACTGAATGCACGTCTCGTGTACTTCCCACCTAACGCGACTGATCTCTGTCAACCTGCTGACTCCTTCGTTATAGCAAAAAATAAGGATGTGTGGCGTCGCAAATGGAACCAGAAGAAAATCGAGTTGATTGAAGGACACGAGTGGCAGAACGAGAAGCGCAAGGATGGGTCCTGGTCTGGTAAACTGAAGAACCCTGGCAAGAAATTTTTCTTGTCGCTGGCAGCCGACTGCGTTCGTGAGGTGAACGCTTACCGCGACGAGAACGGTATCAACTACGCAAGAAAAGCAATGATTAGATGTGGGCTTTCGTTGGGTGTTGACGGGACATGGAAGACAGGTCAGCTATTTCCTCACCTCCAGGCTATCATACGTAAGTATCCGGACGATTTTGACGGCGGAGACGTGGTAGGACGTGGTGCAGCCAGCAGTGCAAGTGATGATGACGGTGGTGCTGCGACTAATGACACTGGCGGTGGTGTTGGGGACAACACTGTTGTGTAGGGGATAACAAAAGTAGTATCAGTGATACTAATTTTACCATACATAATATAGTATGCGTTCATAAATAGTATCACTCACACTAAATACCGTACATAAAAAATATTAAGCCTCACATAAATTACTATACGTGATACTAATTGCGGTGACTACTGTAGTGTCTACAGATTTAAGAGTGGGTTAAAAAAAAAAAATTGGGGCGCGGTGAATCCAATAGCCACCACCCTTAGTAGGAAACCCGACTAAAGCGCGTATTTGTTTTTCTCGGCAGTGCTGTCAGATAGCATGCTTCATTTCGCTCAACATTCAATCTACCAGCATGTCTAATCTGGTTTTCATCCGCACCTTGTAGCTCCGCCAAATTAGCTCCAGAACAACGGTACCCATGTATCCAAACCGACGAATCGATACCACAAGCAGCAATGCCGTTTTCACACCTTCCAATTGTGTGCTGTACGCTATATCGCATATTGCACTGTTACCCTTCAACAAACAAATATCGTACCACAATTTTCGGTCGGAGAGGTCGGGAAGGGCTCCAAATCCACATGTCAACGCCAAAACAAGTATGGTACTACCGCGTTAATTGAAAACAAGATGACTTCCTTGCACCATGTTGCAGCTCCGTATTCCACACGGCCGACTTGGTTGGATTTTCCTATTCTCATAATTACTACGAGCGGATTGCACACCTGGAGGGGCCCTCGTCCGTTAGCGTAAGCGACAGCGTATCTCGAAGCTGGATAAATCTCCACGATTCTTTACGAGCTAGAAGGTCATGCCCTACTAAAAAATCTGCTCGACTGCGTAGCGCAACACCTGTCGGCTCATTCAACCAGAATATACTTAGCGCTTTCATGTCTTCCAAGTTATAGCCATCAAGTATCGATCCTGATACTCGATCAGCGTATGTTTCCACCTTCCGCTTCTTCTCTCCCGCCGCAGCATGTCCATTAAACCATTTAAGGCCTTGCCAAGTGGATGGGGGTTCTGATTCATACGGATAAATTTCTGAAACTGGTACAAATCGATGGTAGCCTAAACATATGCATTCACCGCTTCATACCCAAGCTTGACAGTAATTCCATCCGCATTGTGATTCTGTTTGTTCCAACGTGGGATGACAACTTTATTGAGATAGTCTACAATCTTAATTCATACACAAGCGATCGATCCAGAAAGTGCTTAGCCGTACACCACCGTCGAAAGTCATCCTGCTTGCTCTTGTACTGCTTAATAGTGTGTTCTAGTATCATCGATGCGTGACGGGTCATCACGCTCAGCACAGCCTGCTGTAGGTCATCAGTATTTAATGCGCTTATCAAGAGATCGTCGGCCATGACCAGCTACGAGGTGATGATTTGATTTGAAAGGCAGTTTGATGAAGTTAGTCCAACGCGAATTGCGGTGTCGCTGAGCAAGATGAGGGGGGTGATTTGAGGGCGAATTGGGCGGAGGTGGCTCCCCTCTGCAATGTCTTTAAAGAGTATGGATTTGGGCTAGAATCACCTGACTGTAAATACTTCTGAAATATCGTGAGTTACGTAAGGGCGTCTTTGCTACGGTGATCTTTCGGGTTAGGTTTTACACGTACTTGATCCTTTGTTCTCTTTGCCTTTGACGACAACTCGGCGACATTCAACAATTAGGGCTCAAGCCCATCCCACCTCCTGCAAGCAGTACAGTCCGCACCCGTGAGCCCCTCAAGCAAGACAGAACTTTCCCAGTCCTCCCGTGAGCTCCGCCAGCCCCAGATAGCCGTCCCGGACGGTGGTGTCCGCGCCCATGAGCTCTGCCGGCCCCAGAAACAGTCCCAGTCGGTGATGTCCGCACCCGTGAGCTCCGCCAGCATCGGAAGCAGTCCCAGTCGGCGCTGCCCGCGCCCAAGAACGGTGTACTCCTGCAAGGTTAAAGAACACGGCTACAGACCAAGATGGAGATGGAGCACGGCGATAAAAACCCGGACTCGGGTGAGCATGTAGATGGATCTGTGTTTATCCCGCTCGCTCTGTAGAGAAAGACATTGGTCATACCATCAGATCTGCGTGGCTGGCACATCCATCGCATCAAAAACACTCGCTAGTGTGGATTGCAGAAAAGTTGTTGCTGGAGCAGCAGGCGGAAATGCCGCAACAGTCGAAGGTGGCTAAACGTCATTCTAAGCGTTATCAACCTCCCAAACGAAAGGGTAAAGAGCCACTCGTGTGGACTGAAGGTCGCATCAAAGCCCTACGTTAAGCAGGCTACATGTCACTCAAAGATCGCTTCGGCAGCGCAAGATCGAACCAGTAAGCCGGAGAGAGCTGGGATCTACTGACCTCAGCGGTGAGCTGCCAGATTAGCGAGGACGTCGGCAGCGACACGTGCAAAACAAAGGTAGGATCTAAATTACAGTTACTCCACATAATTCGCTAACCGTCTTGCTTTTGTGGTTCTTGTAGCTGAAGCACATGAGGCGACTCTGGACGCATACAACAACCAAACAGGACACAGCGGGAGGCTAGAAGAGCCGCCTTGGCTTAGTTACATGCGAGACCTATAGTAGCAACGTCTTGCTGACACGAGGTGGCCTGTCATTTTCGCTAAGTTGCACCCAACATATGACGTATAGCCATTCTGGATACTGATTGACTGACAAGCGATATCCAGTATCGGTGTGACACGTCGTGTGGTGATGGGAAGATATCTTTGGAACCTTACAGAAGGTCAAGCATTGAGCCCACAGGCCTGTGTACATCCTGAACGATATCACTTAGGAATCATGTGTGCACTCCGTCCAGACCGCCGGGTACTCAGACGACAGGAGACCCACAAGGGAGAAAAGTGCCCTCGGTAGAATGTATCCCGAGGTGCTGCCTGTCCTGGCTTAGACCAAGATGCACCAAGGCATCCAAGACAAAGAATCATACACCAGCTTCAAGTACAGTGTCATCCAGAACGACAAGTGTCACCCTAAACGATCAAGACACCATAAACGATGATGACCTCCTGCACGATAGGAGCCAGTTCGCCAAGAATCCAGTGGATGCCAAAGGGATCTATTGCGTGTCACATGATACGTACCCACAACCATGTTTACGCCAAAATGCCCATTAATCAGATCAAGATAAATCTGGTTACAAAGAAGAAGACAAAATAAAAAGGATAGCTGAGAAGACTAGCAAAGATAACAACAACATAGTTCATTTTTCCTCATCGAGCACAAGTTCCCCGGGCGAATCCAGTAAAAGCATAAAGTGTATCGAAGGTACGCCGGACCGCGACGCCGCGTAGAGCTCTCATATCGATTTAAGGCCAAATTAGGCTGGGACAAGTATCGGCGCGCGCTACCGGAAAAATCTGATCCTATCTCGTATCTCAGTTGGGGTGTCTTTCAAGGAGGACACTTTCCATTTCATATTAACTGTACTGTGGGGTTGAAGTGGTCTCCCTGGAGTGTGCTACTGACTGACTACTGTGTGAAGCGAGTGCGATTGAGTGTATTCCCTTTTCGGAGGTGGTGCGCGGGTGTGAAAGAGTGTTTGGGATTTTTCTGTGTCCTAAACGAGAAGCTCTAAGTGAGCCTGAGTGAGACCTACCGACCAAGGGTATGAAAGAACAAGTTGCGGCTGTGTATGTGTCTGTATACTATGTATTGTATTCGTTATCTGAGAAGGTCCCTCTGTGGCCTGACTTGATTGTGGACGCGTCGTTCAGAAGTGCAAGTAAGCACTGTATTGATATTTATTGGTTTAAAACAACTCACTAGGTGGAATCAAATTCGCCGAAGGCAAACGACGCGTAGTTCGGAAAACCCTGTACTGTACAAAGTCAGAGCTGCGCTATACATCCTGGACGATACAAGTTCGCCGGTCTCGTCACATTGCGATCGTCACCGTTCCTGACATCATCTACCATCCCTCCGGCAACAGAGTAGTCGACAATGGATGCGTTGTCTGCTCCAAGTGGTACGCTTAATGATAGCGCCACCAACGCCGCGACCATTCCATGCTTGAAGATAGCAATTAAGCGTAGCATCTTCGCATAAACTGGATCCGGCACAAGCTCATCATCGTCGGGAGGCTCGCGAACAAGTTCAATTTCAGTGACATCGGCCAGAATTACAAACATGTTGTGGAGCACAACTGTCGCAGCTATAATTCCACATGCTCTAGTCACAGAATTTTTGCTCATCTCTGTCATTAATTTACGAAATATACGTTTCCACTTACCGAACGTGCATTCGACTGTCATTCTTGTGTTTGAGTTTAGGAAGTTGAAGTGCTTTTGATGTTGAGAGATATACCCGCCTTATTTACGCTCGATAAATAGAATTAGCGGCCATGGGTAGAGCGTGTAACCGGAGTCTCCCAACAAATGGGTTTCAATAGGCATCAGGGTGCGGAATAGATGACTAGACAGCGCAAACATCCAAATCTTTTGACGGACCAGGAACGAGGAAACAACTCAATCGCCATAAACTTTAAATCGGCATCAACAATGCTCTGCGTGTTTATCGCGGCGTAGCTTTTCCTACAATAGAACCCTTCAAATTCTGCAGGTCTGTGCATCGCGAAAGTGAGCCATCTACAGCTCCAAGCATGCCATCTATACGGCGCATGCGTTTGAACTGTTGTTCGTTTCGTCTCCAACACGCCACATTATCTGGAAATTTTACCACTTCTGCACCAAGAAATCGGTTAATTCATCAACTGCCTCAAATAGCACGGACTCGTTCATTCCTATCTATCCAGCGGTTGCACGATAGCTTGAAGAGGATGCCAGAAAGTATAACACGTCAGCAGCGCGCTTTGAAAAACTGTGCTCTCTCGATGAACGGTTAGTAAACTCGAACCTCCCTTCGCGACTGCAAAAATACCACGAGCGCCACAAACGTCGCCTTGCTGCACCACAGGTTATTGTGAACCATTGATTACCCGAATCGGTTTCTAGCACGAAATTAAAATGTGACCGCGAAGCGGTGGGAACCTGATTTTTTGCTCTGTGTCGATCGCGAGTGTTGCCGCAAGCGCTGCAGCAGCAGCAGCAGTTTGAACATTCAATGCAGTCGCATCTAAGTTGGTGCTCATAGAAACGTGTCGCTTTTTGACTTAACTACATCTCCGAGGTAGTTCAGACAAACCCGTATGGTGAAGTTATCTGAGCCAATTAGAAGCTCCTTGATTTTTAGTCTGACTTCACTTTAACCCGACGGATAGCAGCTTCGCTCGCGAGGTTTTTCTTGCTCTTCTAGCCCAGGTTCTCGATCCCCACCGTTTCCTCCTCCTTTCCCTCCGCAGCAGCACTACCGGACTCTGTTGACGCCTCCTTGTCATTCGCTGTAGCATTCACAGCTTTTTCCCCTTCGATCTCAGGTTCTCGACCACACTAGTAGCATTCTCACTCTTTTTGTCGGCGACCTGCGTGACCGGAATGCCCTTGCCCTCTGAATCATCACTTGCTGGTGGTGGCGCCTTGGTTGACGCTGGCGGCGTAATGTGGGCATTGTGGCTAAACGCAGACTGGACCAGACCGCATGCTATGACATAGTATAACAGCTCATAGCGGCGGCAGCCTCCCTTCATCATATCCTGGCGCATCTTGGGCACCTCGTAGCGCTGGGACATCGAGCATACGAACACTCCACAGCTGTAGACGTCGAACTGGATCAGGTTATTGAGCGCATACACATTGAACGGCATGGGTGCGGCTTGCTTCTTCAGACCTGAACCGTACCTAAGCACTACATTCAGGTAATCGGACTGGTCCAGATGGCCGTAGCAAAATATGCGCTTCTTGTCGACCTTGACGAGGATGCAGCACCAATGTGCGTTATCAAAGTTGATGGGTATCATTACGGACCCCACTCCATGCTTCGCGACTTGAGCACGCACGTGGTCTGTAATCTCCACTAATATGGCGCCTGGCGCGCCATAGCGAACAGAGTGCTCCCAGAGGTGGTCACACAACGCAACGATATTACCTAACCATGACGACGGTCGCACAACGCAACGATTTTACCCAACTATGGCTGGAGGGCAGTGGTTTCGATGAACCGCTGCCCTCCAGCCCCTGGATGGAAACTACATGAGGAGCAAGCTTGGGGCGTTGTGAATGCGTTTGTACTCGCCCCCAAAAGGTTTGATAGCGGTCAGATGTGCTAAGTCAAAATAGAGGCAAATTGGATGTGAGAGAAGAAAATGACGAGAAAATGTCCATAGTGAGGCATAGGACACTGAGGCAGTGCTCATAGCAGAATAGATGCCCACAAAAAACGCTAGGTATATATATCGTGTTGAAATGAAAGGTCGTCATAAAACTAAAGGTCGTCATACGATAAAATATCACAAACGAGACTAAAGTGAAAGATACGACTAAAATCCAAAAGGACACGGCTAATACAAAAATGGACACAAATAACACCAACAAAGGCAATGATAAGATGCAAAGAAAGGAAAATGCTAAAGACACGTATAAGATCAAAGGGCATAATAAGACTGCCAAGACACTATTCCCGAACGCAAACATTGTTAAGTTTGATGTGACGTGTGTACTGGCTTTTGATGGGAGTTTTATGAGCCGCACCAACCCGGTAGTAATCATACCCATTAGCCAAAGGTTTCTACCAAGTAAAAGGCCTGCATACAATATTGGCCGATGGATGCGAACGCGTGAAGGGAGGCACGCCACCCTCCCACAATAAAAACTGACGACACCTACTGAGCCAAACAGGGTCACATCGCGCCAACGTCCAACGGCTGACAAACCGCGGTACTGTTGGGCAGTAATGGAATCACAGTTGTGTTAGCCACCTTGACCACAACTATCCGTCCGTCCTACTAGACATGGCTATCCCTACCATGTAACTATAACGTACCATTAGAATGTACAAGCTTAGAAATCGATATGAATTTTAATGCAGAAATGGCTTGTACAATTATAATCTTTGATGGTATGCTCCCTACTCATTGCGTCCTCGGAGGAGCGGAGACATTGGCCATTTTACAATTTCCATCTGTGTGCTCCGACGCCTCTACTCCGTCATTAATGATGCATACGACTTGGATCGACCTGAGGCGGATCTCGATCTTCGTCCCGCCGATGTCGTGTTTAGGCCAGCGTTTGGGCCTTGAAAACTTCCTGAGCCACTTCTCACGGTCGCCCTATTGCAGCATTGCGTAGAAGAAGATGATCCGTGACAGCAGCACCGTGTCGGGACTTGTACGCTGGCCTGGAACATATCCCAATTTGTTCAGAGCGATAAAGAAGCGCTTATGGAAGCAATCAGTACAAGGTACTGCTCCCTATCGTGCTCGTCGTGCACAGGATCGTCAGTTAGTTTCGAGCAATCGAACAATGCCCTACCGATCCCATTACGACGGTAGTCTATCATCCACGCTTGGAAGTCGTCCATTCAGTGATATCGCGTGTGTGCCACAAACCTCCTAATTGATTTTCGTTCTCCGGCGACCACCCCAGCAGGCTTCTCATCTAGTACCCCACGGCGTGCCTTATTACACCGGGAACCACCCGATCAGGGTCCAGCATTACCACCGCACCCACTTCGGAGGAATGCCGTTCCTACAACCCAATTTCGACAACACGACAGCTCTTCTAGCAACCTATCACGCTGCTGTGACCTATAAGGCAACCGAGTGAAGCAACCATGTGCGGCGGCGCGTAATTTATTCCGCTAATCATGGTCTATTATATTTCTCGGTGAGCTACCGAGTCGAAATCCGAAAATGATTTTTAGAATACAACCACAGACTAATCACGACATTTTGGGGAGATCAGAGCTACATGAAGGGAAACGACTTCATTATCGGCTGTCTAACGGAGAGTGACGAGGTGTCGCAGCGTCTAATATCGAGATGAATCGGTTCCGACCATGACCGTGAGCAAAAGGTAGCCATCTGCCGCCAGCTCTTGCTCTCCCGACTTTAGCAGATTGACGTCATGGAGGAAAATCTCGCTCGGATGTCCAAGTACCTATTCAAGTTACGAAACAAGCGTGACGACCTGTCAGAGATGCTAACCCACGAGAAAGCCGAAGCGACGCGTATAGCGGCATGTATCACTGGCATTCGTTCGGCCGATGCTGGCTATGTCATGTCAAAACCTGTGGCATTCGAGGAGAGCTGCAATATTATGCTAGAGCGCCCTTAGCGCTTCGACATTAGGATGGCGGTAATTAGGCCGGAGGAAGCATCAAGATAGTTACTTTAAATGTATCTGAGCGTGTTAACATCTCCTTATCTCCGTAACATGGTACCGTTCCTTATCTGTCTTTTCTACTTCATCGTTGAGCGTGACGGACGTAACGCTTCGTTGTGATTGCATAAGCATCATCCTCACGATGCGAAGCCGCATGATGGAAACATCGTTTTTGATCACTTGGGTATTCGCAAAATCGTCGCTGTCCTTAAGAAACGAATAAACTTGAGCCATTACCAGTACACCGCACGAATTTCTGTCAGGTTGTTGTGATGCCTCGATCTATTCTACAGGTTGATTAGGGGCAACGGCGTTCGGCATTGTATTGGTATGTCAGGTAGTCAAGAAGGGCATTATAGTCTCATTGTACACGTTCTTGACCTTGCAACGATACCCGTGTTGAATCAGGGGCTCGTAAAGTATGGCTTCATGGTAGGTGTGGGTGCTTTGTAATCAACATTCACAATGCCAACTCCCCAGTATACCCTTATATGAACCGGCAACACCAAGTAGTGTATGCTTAATAGTTTAACCTGGTCTGGGTTTGGGCAACCAACCGATACATATATGCATAAATTTAAACCATACCTCGGTGGACTCGTGGACACAACAAGCCACGTTGAATGCTCGTCTGCCTTGTTGCACTTTTCAACGCGCACGGTAAATCCGGCGTTCTAACCAGTAAAACGCACGTTGTGCGCACGCTACCCCTATCCTCGCAGCATCTGGAAAGACCCATGGGTGCACCGAACCCTTTTCACGACATACGAAAACCGAGTCAACACTTCCTGCACTCCAGGTTTCCTTCGCAGTTAGGCCATATCAAATTAGACCAGAGCAAAATAGAGCAAAGCAGCATAATACCCACCACTTACATGTTGTAAATCGTGGTTGAGACACTACTGTGAACCCGGTATTGAAGAAAGTGCTTCGCTTGGTAGGCCTGTAGAGCTACATCAAAAGCTTACCAGGTTTTGAACTCCTTATCCGGGATTCCAGGCGGGTAGTTGTCTACTGGCATACGAGACTTTATCTTTTTTGTCTCAGCTTCCACGACTTTATCTTGGGACTCTCGCCCCAACGAGATAGTCTTTCCATACCCCCGTTGGAGGAGAGCCCTGCTTCTTGAGCTTCTTGATTTCGGCTCGACATCACCATTGCCGGCATCGATTCCCTCATCCACTGCAGGAGCAGGTTGCGCTCGCTTCCGTTTCTGGGATAATTTTGACGGCAAGGGGTTTCACATGATGACTCAACCGCTGCACGCATCACCAGCAACGATCAGATTAGTATTTTCTCAGCAATAAGAGCTTAGCAGGTATATGTTTCAGAGATATGCAGGTCCGGTAGTTGGCGCGAGGATTCCTCAGATACGTCTATAAATTGTAGACGACAAGAAATGATTATACACGATCATAGATTACAAAACGCACAGCGAAATCGCAAATATACTTTGTTGTGTAGGGATATGCTTTGCAGCATCCTCTCCACGGTATCCACCAACACATTGGCCTTCTTCACCGCCATCAAGCTTGCCCTTTGGATATCCTCCTCCCCGGCTACGTCGCACACATCATCATCCTCATCAACCGCGTCTTGCGTAACTTCATTCTCCTCGTGCATACAATCGTCGTCCAAGTCGTCCATAACGAACCCAGACGTAGAAATGACTTAGTCGATCGGCTTGTGACACCGCAATCCATTCTTTGGCACTGACATCCGGTATATACACAAACAAGACGCATGCACATTGCTAGAAAAAGTAAGTAACAGCGAAAATACAAAAATGCTCGTGCTTTGCAGAGCTTGGTGCGCTGCCAATTTTTAGGTGCTGCCGAGCTGCTATGGAACTGCTGCGTCGCCGAATGTTTAAAACGAATGAGAGGATCTCGTAGGCCGTACCTAAGTCGATACGCAACGTAAACGAAACTTGATTTTCTGATTTCAATTTCTTACGGTACCGTCATTTTAAAATTATTTTACTGATATAATATACGCGACCAACAATGGGTTGCTCTCCGAGGGGTGTTGGGTAGTCGTAACCTGGGTTGCAGTATGAACTTTCGCCTTCGGAGTCATCCTAACTATGTGTCCGCGCCCTTAGGTCAGATGAATCGTAGGCGTATCCCGGAAGCGTGACCACCTTCGGTGTCGAGGTGCACGGGTGTGTCCAGGCATGATCGTCATCGGACTTCGCCTCTTCATGCCATTGGGATTCGGTTGCGTGGGATATCCCAGTATCCTTGCGTAAATAATAAAAGGGGGCCGTTTGAAGAAAGGACGGGGGACGAGAGGGATTTTGTTTATTTGACAAAATATCGTATAGGTCTGGCGCCATCTGCTCCCGCATACATACGCGACCAGACGTAATTATGCCCATGCGATGATATTTGTTTGGCATAAAAAGAAAACACGAAACGCCTACCCATTGGCAGTGTCTATTGTAAACACTGTGGTCTGACCTACGAGGATGACTTAGTAAATTTTATGTATCTCCCGTGCCTGATCATCGAGTTTCGTTTCTAGGCAATCAATCTTGTCGTTATTTGTCAAGTACAAGTGATCACAAACGAATGATAGCGAACTGAGTGCTCAATTTTACTCCACTGGAACGTGCACCAAAAATAATCGTTGGCATCTCGGTCGATAATTTCGTTGAAATCGCCGTCCTTGGCTTGCGTGAAAAGTCTTCTCTATCGTTTTATCATCTTTGGGCAGGACTGCAATGTAAGTATAAGCTAGTACGTTGCGCTGGTCTTCGGGTAGACTATCGTGGGGTAAAAATGGATAGCACTGAAGTTACGTCTGTCAAAATTTGGAGACGCGACAGCCGCTGTGAACTTGCAGCATCACGAACGCCACTGCATGGATGTAAGCTAGCTATCGTTGCTGCAGTGTGTACTATCCGGTGAGGCGATAGTCACTCCGTGGACGTGTGCTGCTGCATGTTGTTGCTGTAGCGTGGTCTTACTGACGTCGTATACGCTGCAGCTTGGACTTGTTTTCTACTAAAAGTTGCTTCTGGATGTGAGCTTGTTATCCTTCGTAAATGACGTAAGACACCGCGATATGTTCTTTATTGCTGCTGTGTGACCGTGATGGCCTGACGAAGGCCACTCTTGTAATTGCTGTCTTGTGGTGAGACGTGCCTGGGTCTTAATCCGAATCAAAGCACTGCATGTCTATTGAGCGGACAGGCAAAAAATGTGATGGGTCTGAGACGATACGTTTCAGCCAGACCAGTGGCTTAATAAAGATAGATCCCCCTCTATCATGATGTCTGATGAGTGGGAGGGCGAAAGCAATAGAACGAAGTCGGCGTTCCTGCCTGTGTAACGCACGGGTCTTCAGCCCTGAAAGTCGCCAGTGATGGCGACGAATTTAGTGTTGCTTCTGGTGCTCTGTACGGAGCTCCATTGCTTACGGCTGCTTAAGGTGATGACGATGAAGTTGAATACATGAATAATGCGTATGCTTCACGAGAGTGAGTAATTTCCAACGAGCGAAGCGGGGTGGAAATTAAGTTTTTCGATCGGAAGGAGGGAATAACCGTTTACCAAGCTTGGAGATCGGCCACATCGTCGCATGCGGTGCGTCTCGCATTTATCCCTCAGTCGCATGACATATGGGTACAATACCAAGTAGGTAGTGTGCCATTCGTGCCAGGGGTTTTCCCTCTAAAAATGGCAGCATGTTTTAGAGGTTTTATCCCCCAACGCTGAACCTGCTTGGTAGAGTAGAATTAGCAGTTCATTCGCGGTCTTGCGCCGTCGGAATCAAGCGGTCTGCATTAGGTCTTCCGGTGATCGGCACGTCACGCCAGCGCATGCCATTTCGACACCCACCTCACCACTCCCTAGGGGCTGCCTCACCTCACCCCAATACTTGAGACTTGGTGAGGCTTGTCTTCGATAATTGAGAATGAACGACTTTGCCCCCAAACGTGCTTTCAGATGCTGGTCAGGAAAGTAGAGGATATGCCATAATATGCGAACGTGGTCGGCGTTCTTCATGATGTTGATTGGTGATATTGATCCAACCGCATGATACTGTCGAAACTGGCGAGGGGAGATCTCAGGTGAAGACGAAAAACACGAGGTTGGTGAAGAAAAAGAAGCCGATAAAAATAATGAAAGTGATCTTGTTCAGCCAAAACCCGGAGCCGCTTCCATCATGACACGATGGTAACTTGGACGCTTACCTAGAGGGTGAAAAATAAGCAAACCTTGTCTAAATGCAGGAAGCAAAACTTTCGACATCGTTTACTAAGAATGGTGAGTTTGGCCTGTTTGCGTTGGTTTGTACTAAAACCTTATCGAGACCCTGTGGAGTTGGATAAACCTTAGGCTTGATGCAAATGGAATCGAGGAATCAAAGAACGAGCTGTATATATGCATCAGGTTGGAGCTCGCGATGAGCCAGTGTAGGCTCAACGAAAAACAAGGCGTATTGGAGTAGAAAGGAACTCCTTGGCCAAAGCGACATTGGCGCGATAATGGGCCGCAGTCGCTTCGAGGAGATTCGTGGAAAATTGCAACATGCGCTCCATTCAGCGTAACACCTGGACAAAAACAAAGGAACCCAATGTGCACACGCGCTTTTGTTGCAGCATTCACAAAATCGGTTTGCTGCAGTGGTGATTCCTCTGGGGGTATTGGCTTTAGATGAGATTTCCGTCCGTACAACATGCCGAACCAAGGTTAAGTCTTGCATGTCGTCAAAACCAACAAATATGCACTCCGTTTTTATGCCGTTGTAAGTTGGTCCCCCTTGTATGTCCTCACCATTTGAGACGAAAGTTCGGGGCTGAAATCTTCTCTATCTCCAGCCAAGCGCTAGATGCAAATGTCTTCTGACTTACGCATGGCACTTCACGCAACCTGTCATAAACCTGAAGTTAAAGGCCGGCACCAGTGTTAGGTGCTATGGTTGGTCACCCGACAAGATTTTACGGTCCTTGACAGGACGGCGTTTACTAATCGCTCAGAATGTCTATACCCGGCCGTTTTTGCCATCGTTTTTTAAATCTTGCGGATTGGGAAATACATGCTCGGGCCCGTGCGTATGAATTTAGTAGATGCCGGGAATAAACAGGTCTACCAGCGTCTGTAAAGCGCGTTCGAAACTCCAATCGTGGCGAGTGGAAACTGATTGCGTCTAGTAAGCCAGTACCTAGTGTAAAGCAATGCAAAAGTCTCATGCAACAGAGCAATCGAACCTCCGAAACACCAGCGCTCTAAGTTCAAAGTTCCACTACGGTTTGCGCCTTGTGCAGGGTACGTTGTTTTCAAAGCCAAACAAGTTGTTGTATTTTACACCCACAATTTAGCTGCAGCGTCATCAATTCAAGTTCTAGAAGCCGATAGCGAAGAGGCTGTTTGCTGCCTCGTTGACCTCGTTGACTTGCAGCGTTGAATCGATGAACTGGGAACGAAATAATACATAGGAAATCATTCATGGTACCATCGATTATCAGCGCCTACAACATTACAATGTGGATCGCGTTGATCAGTTGCTTCGTACCATCAAAAATAGCGAAGAGAGAAACGACTGCAAATGAGCATGTTTACCTGGGATTCGGACCTCTGTATTGTCAATGCATATGGAATTTTGAGACATCTGAGAGCCCCAGAACTGCCTGGCATTTCGTTTCAAGAATTTAAACACCGCATAGTGATCCGTGTGACAGACCAAGAGCGTACGCTCCGGGAGAAAAGGCACCCCAGGGACACACCTTCATCAACTGAAGCTGTCACTCGTACGATTGGCGTAAAATTCTCAAATCACTATATCGCCAGCAACAAGGATGGGCGCGTACTTACTTGTCATCTCTGTACGCAGCTTGGAGACAAGGCCCGGAAAAACAAAATTCGGTTGCATGGAGTGCAAAGTTGGCTTCCTCTTTGACTGTTTCCCGCTCTTCCATGCTCTTTAGTACAGTGGCATTGTCATCCATATTGTTTACTGGTCAGCATGTCACCATACCTGCCAAGGTGCCTCATGAACTGGAACTCATACAAAAACAATTTATTTGGAAAGGGACCACAGGAGAGTAGAAGGCTCGGCACAAACTAGCACCTGGACTCTTGTTCACAACAGTCGAAAAAGGTGGATTGGGCCTTCAAAATATCGGATTAGCCTTGCAGACAACCCGAATGAACCAAGGGGAAACTGGTTACAATGGATATCTACTTGAAAGCTTGGCACTCGTCGGCACATCCCGTTTCTGCCGCATTGTTGTCAATTTACTCCGACATCACAATCAAAAGTCAAGCTGTGTAGACGCCAAGGAGCACGAAAAATGCTCGCCGCTCATGGGTGACGGTCCAAGAACTGAGTCGACTGGAAGGTTCGGCGAATCACACGAAACAACTTCATTTGCACCGGATACCAACATCATCCGATCGCGTAGCTGAATTTGAAGAAGACCTTGCCTGGTATCCTTGCTCAGATGGTATTAGATGCACGACGCCCTACCCGATACCAGACACGATTCCATCAGAATCAGTTGACTTTTATCGCTGTAGCAATTGGCAACATAATGCGTGTCGTGACACGCTGATGAAAGCCATGTCTCCCTGCAGACATACCGATAATTTGCCCGGGGCGGATGCCGTTCCGGAGCATTTCTCGAGGCGACTTCGTTATTCGTTTGCCATTGAAACATCGTCCAGATAAAGGACAACAATATTGCCAAATTCGCCGATGGTGTGCTAGCATTTTGGGTAGTATCCTGTATTGGGGTTGGGATAAATCCCTTGATGGATTTCAGCCATGGCACTTACCGAAGCTCCCCTATAAGTGGTGGGTAACACCGAACAAAGCCGTCATTGACACTCTCGATGACAACACTCAATGACCAATATTCAGATTAGATCGAGATGACAGTGGTTGGACATGAGAATCACAGAAAGAGACATGGATATACTATTTGCGTCGGAGGCGGTAGAATTGAGCATTCTGCTGAGGGTGGCAGGAATCTCTTTCCAGTCTAAACCTCAACTATTTTCCGTGCCTTGGACTGCCCCTTCCACTACGAAGGCAGTAAAAATTCGACATGCTGTTCGAAAAGCGAGGGCCAAAGGCTACGACGACAGCCCAAATTCTCGATCTAGCACGTATTGGACAAGATGGACGAAGCAGAAGCCCAACATCCGCGGGTAAAGGCCTCTCAGATGCAATTGACGGGGAAAATGTGGGAGCAAGACGGCACTCTCACCGGTTATCAGAGATGGAAAACTATAGGGTAGCTACACGAACGCTAAATCTCTACCACGCCGGCTGGCCAACAGATCGGAAATGTACGTACGAGAAATGCACAACGCTCGGTAAAACTTTAGAGTACGTACTCTGGGATTGTGAACGAGCTCAATATATCTGGGAGTGGTGGCTAACACAGTAGCTCGGGCACTACCCACATCCGAAAGAGGCGACGCATCAATGGCATCAATTGCCTCCAGGATAGCACCACCAGCATCGCCGGACTTCTTAACGGCCGTGACAGATACACTTCAGACTGGAACACCGACCATGATGAGGCGTTGGCGAGACTATGGACTATTTGGACTACTTGCACCCAGTGCATTTTGTGGAGAATTCGGAAATCGGAAATATCTGACAACGAGCGTGTGAGTCACCAAGCTGCGGCACACAAAGCAAAAAAGCGGCCGATTTTCAAACTCAGGCTATCATCAGAGAGTGGTCGCCACACGAACGAACGTATATGCAGGGACGGCAGATGGCATAATACTATAGAGTTCTCAAGAACATAAAACCTAATGGGGTTCCCATTCTGTTGCAGTCATGGGCTATTCAAGTTCATTGCAAGTACCTCAAACGCTCGACTAGCTGGAGTGGAGAATGGATACTCGTGAACCATTGCGAATCGGATTTTTACAGCATTTTGCGGCAGGAATACAGCTTGGTCATCTACAGCTATCGTTAAACTAAATCGCTTACCGATTAGTCTCTCAAGCAGAGACAGCACTGTCACATTGCACAGTTTTGAGCGCAGCCCAAGTTCGGCTTCATGCCGCAAAGCCCCCACTGCCAAGGTATTTTCCTTCCAACAAGGACAGCAAGTATTTCAAGGGTACACGCCTACCACTGGACGATATGACCCATCAAGTCCATTGCAGCCGTCGCATCGTTAATCCAGAAAGCTATCAGCCAAGTCACACTTTTCAAGGGACCTCTGCCACCGGTATACACAAGCACCTATTCAGCGCGCGAGGCACACTCTAGACGAGAAAAATAACCACGTAGCATCGGGCACACCCTACAGCGATATTAGGACTCCATACGTTAACAACAGTAAATAGAGGACATCTGCCCCCCTCTTCCATGTACGACATGCAATGGACCCAAACGGACTGCGTATTGCTCACACGTTGAATGTTTTGTCACTCAAGTTGTGAGGCCCACCCCTTCATACAACGAGGATTCGAGCAGACAACTGATCGCACCGCTTTCAAACTCAGGCTGCCTTATCAAAGTCACACCGGCAGTTAATCCTTTTAATCCCGTGTGCTGTATTATACAGCATAAGCATTCGTGCAGGTTTTAATGTGTCGGACGCTACGCAACAGCAGATATTACACTTTTGTAAAGGGCCATTTCTGAAACGAGAAATTTGAGTGGTGTCGCACGTTCGGGTTAGGGTCGCTTTGTCTACGCACGCGATAGGTATGATAGAGGTTTCTGGCGTTTGAATTATCACACCCAGTCCAGCAGATCCAAATCATCCCCCGTTCCCGTTTGGCCCCCTCCCTCCATCCCTCTCCCCTCCCACTACAATGGACAAGCCATTCAAGCAGCTCTGGAAGGAGCGGTGCAAGCTCGGCTGGAAGGCTAAGTGCCCTGTCGGCCTTGGTGTCGACTTCCGTTTTCTCCGCCCAGAAGCAAGTACAGCTGATGTGGAAGGCACTGACTACTTCACAGGTAAGAGTGCTCCGCGCACACACTCTTTTCAACTGTTCTAATGGATGTACTGGTGATATACAGGCGTTGAGGCGCTAACGGCACACGCTAAGCGTCAAGGATGGCTGGTGTATGGCGTTCCTGTAGTCTCCTGCTCTGATGAGCCTGCCGCCTCACAGCAGGCAGCTTTGTAGGTACACTAAGCTCAGAAACCTCAGTAGCCACCACAAGCACGACACCGACATCTCTGGCACCTCCAGCCGCCGTGGTAACGCCACCAACGCCTGCTACGGGGTCACCCCGACCGAAGCGCGCTAATGCAGCCCTGCTGAACCAACGAGACTGTCGAAGAAGCCACGGCCGAGCCCCCCTCCCCACTTCAGCAGAGCCGTCGTCTAGCCCCGCGAACGCTCCAAGCGAAGCGCTGTCTGGTACAGCACAAACTTCAGCTAAAGACGCTCCTATCGCGTCCGGTACAGCCCAAGCTGTAGTTGGTGTCGTTCCTATCGCGTCTAGTACATCACAAGCTGCTAGTGGTGAAGCGCCTATCACGTCGGGAACAGCACAAACTCCATCACGTCGGGCACAGCACAAGCTGCTAGGGGTGGAACGTCTACCACGTATGGTCCAGCAGAAGAAGAAACTAGCCAAAGTCGCCTGAACCAGACTGCAGCTTTGGATGAAGAAGTAAAGACTGAAGCATTATCGTCTGACGATAGCTCCGCTCGTGACGAAGTTGAAGATTTCAACATCTACGACTCCGACAGGTTCATGATCGCGCTTTCACAATGCAACTGGTTTCAGGACCCCGATGATGATGATCCCAATCTGTGTGATACTGCGTCAGAAAGCGACGATGGTGACGATACTGTATCGGACGAGTCTATCGCTGGTGTGCTAGATGATGACAGTAGGCTACTAGACGAGGAGTTCTACGAGGAAGTGGAGGCGAGTGACTGGGCACCTAGAGACGAAGTGAGCAGCGACCCGCAATTGATTTCGGCCTCCGATCTAGATGCTGTTTCGAAAGCCTGGACTCTTCGATGAGGACCACTGTGAGGAGTTGCAGATTGATGGAGCTACGGACATGTACGATGGCCGAAAGGGGCCGACAGAATCGGCTAGAGCCTTTGCCGGATCACCTCTCGGGCTGTTCTATTACGTCTTACCCAAGATCATGTGGCTAAAAATAGCTGACGAGTCCAACAAGCATCGGGTCTCGATGATTGACATGGTTGCTGCAAAGCGCCAGGAACGACAGCATCGGCTGCAAGCGTCAGATCCAAGAAGTAGCGTGCAGTCGTTAGAAGCGATCAAGGACGCGTTGTGTTAGGCATAATCTAGCATATTAAACTGGTATTGTAGTAGAGTAACCTCAGGAAAGGCTACCTTCAGCACTGATATTTCCGTGAAGTCCTTGTCGATAAAATGCACCGCAACTTCTCCCAGGCAGAGTTGTTAGCCTTAAATTTTACATGGCCGTGGGCAGCTTACGCCACTGTTCGTTCTGGAGAAATGTAAGCTGTGCTATCTGGCTTTTTTTCAAACGTGTTATGGTTAGAGTTATTACCTAGTCGTAAGGGTATCTTAGAGGTAATAACCTTTCTTTGCAATTAGAGCGTTATTAACTCATCTTAACTCTAAGAACTCAGCGGATTTAAAGATCCAAGCGAGGGGCCACACATGGGTTTGCAATTTCTGGATTCCTAAGATCGCGAACTTTTGGTTTTAAACGATGCATGTCAATGTGGTCAGATTCTGTAAGGAGCCCAAGAAAAGTGGGGCTATTAACTACTCCTAAAACAGTTTAATAACTGTGGTTAACTCTGATAACTACAAATAACGGCCTAAATAACAACTTTAGTTATGGTCCATGAAAGAAAGCCCCTTGTAGTTAGAACGATTCGTTCCGTGCGTCGCATCAATCAATAGAACCTCCGAAACTGACTGAAAGGGGAACGCATGTGCTTTGTCTATAGCGTGATACAGGTCGCAACTTTCTGTCATATCAAAAGATGAAAGTTGTTAATAACTGCTGCACTAAGAAATACAAAGTAGACAATCATACCTTCCCACATATGTCATCAACGAAAATGTGGCCGACACTTCCCGGAACCTCCCAATCAGACATCCACCTCTAATCGCTTCGCACTGGTAGTGAGTCGTTAACGGTCTCGAGAGTCTTCAACTTCCGGACCAGGTTGTGTGCATCTTGCGGCGTCGGATTGATGCCTGAGTTAACGGAGATAAACTTCAGAATACTTATCGTTTTGGCGCCAGCCTTGCGGAACTCATCAACAGTCAGCAGCGTGTTCTTGTCGAGAGAAATACGCTGTAAAGCGTGACTTTTGAAAGCAAGTTCAGACAGCGTGTGATTGTGCGCCAAGAGGCATTTCATAATCGTGACGCCAAAATAAAAGTCAGACGACCTGAATACACGAATTTATCTACAGCATAGGAACACGCCACCAGCCAATATTAGTAGACGGACGAAGCCATTACCCTACCCAACTCAACCCGGTCAGAAACCATTGACCCGTTCAAGCCCAAATGGCCCCGACCTCGTCAACTCTGCCCAGCCTGAGTACAGCGATCGCATGCATATACCTGTGCTTTGCAGCCCTGGACTCAACTCTCCTGTCTTGGTCTTTTGCTGCTCGCCCTGGACAGATGTTTGCAGGGACATGTGCACACGAACGTCCTCGCGTACATCTCCCACTCCCTGGGAATCTTGACAGCCTTTGACTACTTCCTTTAGATGATCCCATTACGCACTGCCACACGTGGTGTTTGTCCTCGCTGTGAAGTTCTTCGAAACATACGTATGAGTAGAACAGCCAGGAAATTCAGACGAGCGAAGAGGGTTGCTTAAAACGACTCTGATTGATACGCAGCCAGAAATGCATCAAATACCTCCCATGAAGAAAACTAAATATTGCCGAGGGAAGGAGCGATTACTGTCAGCCGTGAGTCTTGCTCACTGGCACTGCCCGTGGGTTTTGACAAATCGTCCAGGGAGACGGCAGCCATTCATCCAGGAATGAGCCTTCATACGTGTCCGATAGGTCTGACACGTCGGACGTGTCAGACGTGTCAGACCTATCGGACACGTATGAAGGCTGACGGCGACGTCGTCGCCGTCTCCACAGTAAAACACTGACATCATGCGACTGCTGGTGGTGGAGGGGGCGTGCCAGATGTAGGTGGGATTTTGGTTCCGGGGAGGAGGTATGCTTCTTCTATACGGTACACATGTACGGATACGAAACAATCAGCGATGCAAAAGATGATGTGATTGTTGGGCAAGTGTGTCCCGTCACGTGAAACCCATTCGGGATACTGTGCCTTTCAGTTGTTCTGCCGCCACAATTATGGCGCAAGTATATCCCGTTCTTAAAGATAAAACTGACCAATCAGCAAAAAGTAGACTATAAATCAAATTGCCTTGTGGAGATAAACATGTTAAATCTGCTTCACCCGAGAGGGCCGTGGCCACCGACTTAGCAAAGAAAACTCAACAAGTTAAGTAGAGGTAGAGGAAGACGCGCTATTCGCTACCCCCGCTGAAACCCACGTGTACTGATGATAACTGCGACTTATGTGTTCTCTGTAGGATAAGTGGATGTGGCTACCCATTTCTTGCACCTACCAAGTTAACCTGTTGTCTCTAATCGCCTTTGTCCACTGTGAGCTGTCATACACTGACCAGGACGCGTTTGTGGTGCTGTTGCCGCCTCTGTGCAAGCCGTGCTGCGTGTACGTGTCATCTTCGCACAAATTTAACAGCCCATGGTAGCTGCTGTTGCTTGAAGCACAGAGAAAAGTTTATCTACTTTCTCTTGATCGCGAAGGCAGCTCGCCTGGACCTGAATGAGTACCGTAATTATATTAAACAGAGGAACGCGCTTGTGTGGGATCGTTAACATTGGCTTGAGTGGTTGTGTGCGTCAATTCTGTAGTACCATGAACCTTCATTTGCCAACCACGTTTCCCGCCGCACTAAAGTCGAAAGTAGGGGACCTGTAGGAAACCTTACGGTGCGCCTTAGCTATTGCAACTCGAGGTGGAAGACGGGTAACTTGTGTTTAGAGCACACGTTCAGAGAAAGGTGGACCTAATGAAGGAGATTGAATAGCCCGCTGACGGGCCCATTCTTCTCAAACCTACTGTTACCTCTCCGCAATCAAAATTTGTGGCGTTGGCAGAGCTAGATGAGGCGTTATCCATACAGTTGGCATCCGTATGGCGTCCGACTGCTAAGCTCAAGAGCGGGTACGATTTGATATGCTATTGTATTCATAGTCATGATGATTACAGTGCTAACTTCTGTTTTTACTTGCAGGCAAACATCGTTCAAGTTAGAGCTTTTTATCTATGTGCGCAATGTCGGAGCCAGCTCTACAATTCGTCGTGCGACTGAATGGCGCGTTGCTGCTGCTACAGCTCTAACGACGACCACTTGCAAGCTCAATCTCAAGCAGAACGGATTGGATTGGAGATGCGTCACTCGCGTATTTGGCTGTAACTCATGCCAGACAACCGGAGAATACCTCTGTCAACATGCCAACCAACGCAACGTTCCCACAGCTACGTAGAATTGATGACTATCAACGAGAAATTGACAGCAACGCATAAGCACGAATAGTTTCAAGAGAGTTCATGACAGTACATTGCTGCCTCAACAGAGGCTTAGTCCCGCTCGATCTCAATTTAGCTGATTTACGCGAAGCTCTTGGCCTCCCAGTATATGACCTCCGACCTCGCTACCACCCGCCCGTAGCTGGCTCTGCTCCAACCGTGAACATGGATGACGAGGACCACATGAGTCATAAGACTCGCCGATGTCATAACAGATTGAAGCAACATGCAACGCAATGTCTTGGTTATTGGAAGAAGTTTTCGCTATTTTTTAAGTCTTGAATTCCGTAACCACAGTGTTGGTAGAGGTTAATGCCTACGTTGTTGCTCTTCGTGGTGCGCTCTGCCAAAGCAACACTGATAGTCATTTTGGGATCTTCTTGAAATTCCAACAGCGCGTGCATCGTAAAAACCCACCGTTTTAACTTCAATAGGGTTGCGGCGAGTATGGTGTTAAAAAGAAATCATTGCACTACGTGAATGCACCAATTCCTCCAGTTCACGATACATTTGTTTTTTTGCATTGCCAAGTACCATAATTGACCTTTGGACAATGCAAGAAGCAGTATTGTCAGTAGATAGTACGAAGGCGCATACCTAGGTAGTGGACACAGGTTCAGATAGGGAGTAATATTTTGTCGAATAATATCGTGGAAAGCAAGTCGATCAAAGATTAATGGCGTAGAGTCGCACGCAAAAACTGTAACATCGAAGGCTGCCAAAATTGGCAACCGTTCTCCACGAGCAAACGGCATAGAAACTATAGCCGGTGTGTTTTGCCGAGACCATGCATACCTCCTAAGCGTATCTCGACCATCTTTAGAAGTCTCATCGATAAAAACTAACTGATCAGGTCCGCTGTAAAACGGCCGTATTTTTTTATAGAAGCCAGCTAGTTCAGCCGGCACGCTTTCGCGTACACACTTAGTTAGTACTTTTCTGGTAATATTGAGGTCAAACCAAAGCAAACGACACAACGTAGGAATATAATTATTCAGAAATATTTCCTTTCGTCGCATCTTGCAATTCCTCTAGATAAATCATGGATGCACACGTATGCAGTCTTTCACAATCTCTAGTGCTGTTCTAGGCCACCTAGCTGATTTGTTCTTGCCTTCGTCTGGTAGGATATTTTCATTCGTTTTAAAGAGGTGATGCCACAGTTCAATTGAATGAACGTAGCAAAAGAATGACTAGAGCCATCTCGACATTATACATGTACACAAGCACAATAGCACGCCATCGTAAATCTGTAGACACCGTCTTGCCAAACCACCTACACAAACCACGCACACGTAATATAGTTTTTTTTACTTTTGGCAGTTTAAAGCACCTTACAGACAACGACAAACAAGCAGGCATGACTGAACAACATCTATATGGCAAACAATGTCGCATTGACTTGCTACGGCGGCATGTGATTAGATAATAATGGTCAAAACCCTTCATAAAACCTACAAAATGACACATTTTGTATGCAAAACAGGCAAGTATTTAAAAAAGAGCCTACTTATCGGAATTACTTTTCAATTTATGTATAAAACCCAGAGTCGACTGCACGCTTTTGCGATGCCCGCTTTTGTTCGTGTTTGTAGTTGGCACACGTCTCTTGGTGACCTCGGGAAGCGGGTAGCGGTGGTATGGATAAGTTTCCAAACGCATTGAAACAAATTGCTCATTCAATATTAATAATGAAATCAACCAAAACTAATAAAAACCTCTTGCTTGTAATGGTCACCACTACGAGGACCTGTGTGTGTGCCGATAACGGTCGAGTCACGTGTCGGATATCCACGTGGTGCCACCTCTCGACCTTTCTAAGACACGTCAAGCTGCTCCAAACCCGTGGCCCAGTACGAGCTCGCCTTATGGCCGCATCACGGATTTGTGTGCCAGCACATCTGCAAGTGCCAGGTGAAAGCCCGGCTTCCTGTTTGCATTCACTGCGCTTCCATGTTCCCATTGAGGCTGCCTTCAGAGATAGCTTGTAGTGCTTGTGGCTAGGAGCTAACGGACCAATCTCATTCTGCATTCACTCAGTCAAGAGCAAGTGGTTCACTCCACTGTTGGAAAATGGCAGGTGCCAAAAATAGATTTGCCCAGGTACGTCGCTCGCTGCCGACGAAGCTGGGATGGTGAACACGAGCTTAGTCAGCTCCCACGCAAAAGGAAATTCCTTCCTAGTGGAATACCACCAATCTTGAGGCTCTACTCCGGTATCCTCCATTGCGTTTTCCGTCAACCATCTCCTCTTGCACCCTGCCCGATGATAGCGTTCGCCGTTGAGTGCTCCTCTCGTAACACCAAGGTTTCGAGCAGGCTGTGCTTTTCAGCGAAGTCGCACCCTTGCTTGATGCTGTCTTTTTCATCGGTGCCAATAACGTCGTCGAGGGTTGTGTTAACGCGGAGGAACGCGAGTCCTGTAGCATATGTGTGTACGTAGTCCAATCGGGCTTGAATATGTGCCTTGATTGCAGCTTGGGGTTATGTATGTGCTTTATCGGACCCGTAGGCGGGATGATTTAATAGCCACCTAAAGCGTGAGTAAATGCGCGAGGTCGGGCTGTTGTCGGATTCTAATTCACAGAGTGCTTCAGTCCTAGGGTCTAGGTAACCCACAACTTGCTCGAGTGTTGTACAAATTGTTGATTTCTTGAGAGAACTCCGCTTCACTTTATTGAATCTGTCGATTGCCGCAGCGTTTGCTACAGAGCTCGATATAAGTACCGCGAATCGCGGCTCTGCAAATAGTTTCTTCAGCCCAATCTTGAAGTCGAGAACTCGTGAAAGACACGCGTGGACAGAATACCAACGCGTATTAACGGATACCACCAATGCTCTGCGGTGAATCTGACGAATTTCGTGCAACAAACTTAGAACTGGCTCAGCTAACAGCAAGCGCCTTGATCCGGTCAATCATGAAGAAATCCATGGTTCATACGTCATGAATCAGTCAATTCAAACTGTGAGCACTGCAACCACAACCAAATATTGGTCCCTCTCCAATTTCTCCCACGCAGATCTCATATTGCTGGCATTGTCAGTTAGCACGCCAGTCACTACGGTACCAGTTTCTTGCTCCACTTCATCTATGACGCGGCCAAGCAGCTCCGCCAAATATTCTGCTGTTTCTGGAGCTGCTCCGACCGCTAAAGACGACCAAAACACGGACGGCATTCCCAGCTTAACAAACAAAAACAATATTATGGTGGAGTGGTTGGCATCTGTCCACGAATCTGTCACGACAGATACGAACTGTGGCCGTTTAACGAAGCGTAACGATTTCCTCGTAAATTCGAATCGTTGCCGTTTAATGAGCGGAACGGTTTCCTCGTGAATTCGATCACGCTGACGCTGTAGCAAATCCCCAGTTAACCTGTGTCGGGATAGAAACCTGAGCCCCGGGGCAAAAAGCTTAAACAGTTGCCAAAATTATTCAGATTCAACCAGCGTAAATGGTAAAGCATACAGGTAAAACATCGTAGCCAATGCAATCTCGAACAGCGGCAGCTAGCCGGCTGCTGGTGAGGGTGTCGGTCCTGTTGCTTTGTTTTGGCAGTGGTGGACTCGGTATCAACGGCAGCTGTAGCTGCTGCTGTTGAAGTAGTCACCACCGAAGCACGTGTCGTCGGAAATTCGTCGATAATGTGCTGCTTGACGGCGGCAGGAGCTACGCCACAGCTCTTTAAATGACGTTGCATATTTCCGTTAGGCTGTGCGCTGTGAACTAACTCGAGACTGTAGTTGCATTTCCAGTGCAGCCTTGATGATCCATTCCTTACCACGGCGGAGTCCTGCCAGATCCTGTTCCTGGGGCGCTCAGGTTTGCTCACAAGCCGAACTGGAGCACGAGGGGAGTCCGACACTCGTAGAGCTGTAGATCGACGCGGGCGCGAGGATTCTTGATCGCGACGGAGGAAATGCCTCCGCCCAATGAAGCATCATGGTTTTATTCACTCAAATAAGCGCAACAAATTCACAAAGGACAAGGTCGAGATGCTAACAAAAGTTTATGTTAACTACCACGCGGCTTCACAGGAGAAGGTTGATTGGGCTCGGGTGCACTCGCATCCAAAATCCCTGAAGCACTTGAGAGAGAGAGACGGCTAAGATACCGTGTGAAGGCCATAAAACACACGACGATTAGAGCGGTGGTACTGGCATCTCCTGGTCTTCCGTCGAGTCTTCTTTCATGTCTTAGTCCTCAACTGTTCTGCCGTTCATCGCGTCGTTGCCCTCGTCTCTGGTTCCATTGCTCAGATCGCACTGCGCACTGCGCGCGCGCAATACGGTATTGAAGTTGAAGTAGGATGAATGCGTTAGTATTTTTGAATAATTCTGGTTTCATTCGAAATGTTTAGAACATTCAAAACATTAAATGTAAACTTTATAACATTTTGAATGGCGCCTTATCAAAACTGTGAAGTATTGAGCTATGGCAGTTGGGTTCTGTCGTGTTCCCACTCTACTGTCCCCGTTTGACCTTGAAGGCACGCTTGCAGTGAGTTGACTTCAACTTAGTATTGCTTACTTTAACCTACATATAACGGAGCTCTGCGTTCAACGCAGAGCTCTCGCAGTCCGAAATACGCTTAGTGGGCGAACGGTGACTGATTGTGCGCTTAAAGTGAGAGGTTCTGAGCCCAAGGCTCCTGAAGCTCTACGGGTTAACCCTCTAGAGCCTCGCATTTCTCGCTAGTGATGGCGGAAACAACGTCTGGTGTAGCTTCGCAGTCGGTGACGTCTTATGCGGATCACGTAAATGCTGTAAACGTTTTACCTGGTGCTGCGGCGACTGGAGATGGGGACACGACGACTGTGTCTGCTACGACTGCTACGACTGCGGCTGCAATGACTGCGGCTGCAATGACTGCGGCTGCAGCGACTGTGGCTGCTACTGTTGCTACAGCTCCTAGTGAAGTAGTGACGACGGTTGGGACCGGCATGGTTCGGGGGTCACATTCCCATGAGGAGGAGTGTCGTCCGCAGCTACCTCGGTAGTGGCATCATCTGGGACGGCTGGCTTTACTGCTTCCACACCAACCAAGTATGCAGCTAGCATGTCGGGCATGCAGTACGGATATGGTGGCGGATATCCGTCCCCTTCATGCCCATTTCCTGGGTACCAAAATACTCGGCATTCTGGGAGTGTTGTGCCTGGAATTAAAGACATCTCAAACAAGCCGCCAGTTATGAAGGGAAGTATGATCTGTACGCCGTGCAGCTAAAGATGTTTCTGACCAGATTGGGACTTTGGGGAGTGGTTTGGTAGTGATTCGCGTCCTCTGTTTGATGTTCGAGCACAAGCTGCATTTGAAGCTCATGATAATGCTGCGCGCGACGCAATATTGCGTGGAGTTCCATTGTCAGATGCAGAGATGATCTGTCACGCGGCTTCTGCTAAGGACATGTGGATCTGCTTTGAGAACAAACAGACCAAGCGCGAGCATGCCAACTACATATTTGCTCGCGAGCAGCTCTACTCGGAAACATACACTCGCGACATGAATATTGGTTATTGATTGAGAGAGATGGAGTTGCAGAAGCGATAACTCAACACTATGGCAAGTCAAGTTCATTAGTGATGAAGAATTAGAAACGATTATTAACTTTGTCCTCCTATATTTTAGAAATCAATTGCGCCCGGAGCAACATCTCACTGCTTCTACTACGCAGATTCACAATGAAACCTGCTGCTTGCTGCTTTCACGGACTCATTTTCTTAGGATGCATTTGAAGTGAAGCAGTATAGGTTTCGGTCGAGTTTTGCTTTAATTTAATCAAACATTGGCTCCGTTCCAAAGTCTTCGAGGCTGCAATACATGCTCATCCGATAATAAGTCAAACCACAAGCTCACTGGCACGAGTTTGAACGGCTGGTTGTTTAGGGCGCATTCGTAATGCATTCTATTTGTAGTTCGGGCATTCGGAATGGAATTCCGAACGCCGTCCGAACAACACTAACAGGCCCAGACAACCTGCTAAGTAATAACCTACTCGGAGATAGTGGATGGAAATTGGATATGATCATAGGAAGCGCCTTTGCTGGCTGACGAAGGACAATATGAAGTTTCTGCTGAACAAGTCGCGAGGCCGCTACCGATTACAAGCCAGATCAGTCGAGATTATAGATGTACAGGCAGTCTCACAAGCTGCAAAGTGTCATCAAAACGTTCTTGACCATTGCCATATGTGCTTTGCGCACCTTAACTATCCAGCTTTGCGTCGGATGGCAACGCACGAAGCTGCAACTGGATTGCAGGAGCTAAGTAGTGTTCTGATGCACCGGTAGGAAAGTGCTGGACGTGCGTAGCTTCGAAGCAGAAGCGGATGTCGTACAAGACGACAGCCACGAAGCGTACGAAGACGCCATACCAGAAGTTAATATCTGACATGTGTTATGTTAGCATTGACACGTATGATGGATACCAGCATTTCCAGCTTGTGCAAGATGAAGCATCCCGCTACGTATGGGGCTTTCTATTGAAGGCAAAAGGAGAAGCGACCGATATCTTGATCTCGCACGTGGTGTGGTTTCTGGCACAAGGCCACCAGGTGGACGTGCTTGCTTCAGACCAGGGCAAATGATTCGTGAACCACAAAATGAAAGCATTCCTCAGGGGAGAGGGATCGGGTTCGAGTTTCTGTGGACGAATGCTGATAGTACCGAAGAGAACGGTGTTGTCGAGAAAACAAACGGCGTGTTGAGAACACATGTGCGTAGCCTGTTAACGACTGCACACATGCCATTGAGCTTATGGGGTGAAGCGTTTACATTCGCCATGGAGGTGGTCAATGTAAGCCCTTCTAGTGCTCTTGGCGGTGACACTCCGTTCACTCGTCGCTTTGGCGAGCGTCCGAACGTTGATTTGCTAAAGTTCTGGGGTTGCATTATGCATGTGTTTACTCCCAAGGTATTGCGAGCTAATAAGTTGGAAAATCCTGGCAAGCTAGGGCTGTTTGTGGGATTTGCTTAAGAATTCGGAAAGCTGTATACTGAATTTGCGAACTGCTGACGTGCAAGAACAACGATCTGTGGAGTTCGGTGAAGGGTGGACTGTCGAGCGTTCCTATGTGGAGCATTTTTGGCAAACCGATATCGACGAGGTCACTTTATCCTACCAGATGTGGTTCCACTGGTTCGTCTCCCGGTTTATGGCTGCGGTGACTCATGACGATTTGACTGCACCTCCCGCAAAACGTCAGCGTCTTGTGTATGCATCTAGTGGCTTTTGCTGATGGGTTGGGGTGAAGCAATCTCCGGTCGGTGTGGGAATGCCTGTGCCTGGACCGTCGGGTTAGACTCCAGTGGAAGTAGTTCCGACTGTTGTCCAGTTGTCACCTGCGACTGCACCTGTAGCGGGGCTACACAGGATAGTGTACCCGGGGTGCACTAATACACGCAAACCCACTAGTGTGTGGGACACACACACTAGCGACCAACATTACGAGCCGTCAATGCAACTATCATTGACGGGCGCTCAGGCGCACAGCTATTGGTGGAAAGGGCCACATTTCAACCTATCATGTGCATGCATTTCATGCAATTGCGTGAGAGCCAACCATGCTCTCACCTTTGCAATTAGATATCATCTTAAGAGGGCTTAGCGTAAAGATAAGGCCAGCCCGCCACGCGGCGGGCTGCCATTCAATTCAGTTTTCTATTTTGGTCTAAAGTGTTAAGTATTTGCTTTAGAAATACGCGAGCCCGCGTATTTCTATCTTACATACAAACTTTAAGTCTACGCTTCCTCAATACGCGCATACTGTATGCAAAGAAACAGAGCGTAGCTCTCGCCCTGTTTCAGCACCACAATAAGTGGATCATTCCGTGGTGAGTGAAAAGCTGCCTAACGAGAGGGACATTCCCGATGTGATGTCTGGTGACCTTAACAGCCACTCGCCGGCTCTGTGGGAGTATCAGCCTCTGCTAAATGTGCATGAAGAAGATGTTGATGAGTCTGCTGATGGTGAAGTAATTGCGTCCGGTGAACCGGTGGAGAACAGTGCAAAGTCAGTGGGAGCTTCGCCGTTATCTAGTGATAGTGATGATGATGAGGAAGACGGTATTTGTAAAGGAGAATCCTTTCGGGACTCGACGCGCATCCGTCGACCGAATACACGTCTGTACGACTATGAAGTGGACCTACCAGAGAGTTTGATTATCCTGGCAATGAATGCTGTGCTGAAACCGACTTCGGTGAAGGCTGCTTTAGAAGCTCCTGACTCTGATGAATGTATTGAGGCACTAAACACAGAGTACCGTGAGCTGTTGCGCAGCAATACATGGGAGTTAGTGGAGAAACCCGAAGGTGCCAAGGTGTTGACGAGTTCGAGAATATTTGTTCGTAAGCGCGATGCAAAGGGAATGTTGAGCGACACCGTGCTAGGATTACAGCAAAGGGATGTCAACAGAGGTATGGGCTGACCTTTTGGGAAACGCACGCACCCGTGTTGTGTGCTGAAGCGGTGAGGCTGGTGCTCTTGCTGGCACTGCACTTCGGTCTTCTTTGCCGACATCTTGATTTTGTGACTGCGTTCCTCAACGGTCCTATTTTTTGACGTGGAGATCATTACGAAGCAGCCTGACTTCTTTGATGATGGGACTGGGCGAGTGTGCAGACTGCTTCGGGGACTGAGCGGCCTAAAACAGGCCCCACGCATCTGGTACAAAATGCTGGACAAATATTTGAGGCAGTATGGTTTCCATCGATCGAAGATGGATGGCGGCATTTACAATCGCTGTGTAGATGGTAGTCCAATATTTTTGACGCTCTACGTCGATGATATTGTGATTGCAGCTACGGAGGAGAATATTGAGATTGTATTGACTGAACTAAGAAGAACGTTTAAGGTGAAAGATCTTGGTGATGCCAGTCACTTGTTGACAATGGAAATTAAGTATGTTCCTGGCCAAATGCTGTCGATCTCACAGCGTGGGTATATCATCCAACTGCTTGAACGTTTCAAGATGGCAAATTGCAAGGCGATGCCAACGCCACAGGCCAATGGCAACTTTCCTCTTCCAGGTGATTCAGATAAGGAGCCTGTTTGTGTGAACATTGATCCGGAGGTGGATTACCAGTCTATCGTTGGTTCATTGCAGTACTAAGAGCGTGTTCGCTAGCCAACTGGAGATGGAGATGGCACCTGTGACAAAAAAATAGAATCTAATTGGCTAAAACGAGGGACCTTTCAATTAGACAACTCGAGAAAACGTTCGGTCCACAGCAGTTCTGCAAGCTACGCGAATGGCCCGTGTCTGGCTGCAAGTAATTGCACACGCAATCAAGTGGTTGCACTTGGAGGCTACAGCACTAATTGGGAGTGTGAAGTATTGAGCTACGGCAGTTGGGTTCTGTCGTGTTCCTGCTCTACTTGTCCCCGTTTGACCTTGAAGGCACACTTGCAGTGAGTTGACTTCAACTTAGTATTGCTTACTTTAGCCTACATATAATGGAACTCTGCTCAACGCAGAGCTCTCGCAATCCCAAATACGCTGAGTGGGCGAACGGTGTCTGTTTGTTTAAAGTGAGGAAAACCGTTACTGGAATCGGGAACTGGCGAGTCCATGATAGCGGCGATATCTCCCGAGCTAGAGCAGAAGCTAGTGATAGCGTGTACGGAAGGAAACGTGCAGGCTTGTCGGGCCCGAGTTGTGGAGCTGCAGACGCAATACGCTGTGTCCTCGCAGTCCGTGGAAGAACTTCTCGGATACGCTTTTTCCTGCGCTGCAGCCTACAACCAGGTCGAAATCATGCAGCTCCTCCTGTACCCTGCAAGCACGAAGGACAGCGAAGGCAGCTCTGCCGATGTGCTTCTCAAAGCAGAAGTGCACACTTGCTTGCTCTATGGGATGTGTCGGTGGGAGAAGTACTTCCCACCCAGACCACGATTCCAGTGCTGCTTTGCGTTGCGCTACCTGGCGTATGCCGGTGTCATTTGTGTGGAGCAGAACTCGATGCTCGCACTCGAGTTTCTTCTTGTTCAGCAACAGACCCCACCAATGCCTTCGTTGCTTGTCGACACTGATGTGATTCGCTGCTTCCGTTTTGCACTGGAACTTGGTAGCGACGTCCACACACCAGCACCCGAGGCCTATCGTCCGATGCTCATGTTGTTGCTGCATCAATATCCGCTGTTGCTCCTTCCGCATGTGGATGGAAAGCACGATCCGGGTGAATCTGTCAACGGCATCACGAAGAACCGAATGGATGCATTGCGCGCGAGTCTGCTATATGAATACGTCACGAACCCTTAATTGCAGACGTAGCGAAGCAGAACACAGGAGTAGACCGTAATGATGAACAAGAACTTGGCTTTCGAAAATCTGCATGTATGCAGCGAGGAAAACAATCACGATAGAATAGAGCAAGAAATCCCCTTTGAGAGCTCAAGCAGCTCAGTATTGGGGGTCTTACCGACTGGCAGGCTGGCTAGCTGACCGATTACTTCTTGAGTGCAGCGTCGAAGAGCACAATGACGGCGCTCATGTTGTCGCGGCTCCCCTTGGCCAAGCACTCATCCAGCAACATCTCCGAGATATCCTTCGGGTTCTTCACGCCATTCTTGAGCTTGCTGCGAATGAACTTTCGCAGCTGGTCGTTGCTCATGACGTCGTAGATTCCGTCACAGCACAGCACCAGGAACTCATCCGCCGGGTCACGACGCTGCACCCGCACACAAGGCTCCGACGTCACCAGCTGCTGGTGCGGCTTCAGCTCATTGTTGCGCTTGAACCAGAGGTCTCCGAAGCTGCGGGACACGGCCACTCCGCCGCACACGCGGCCGCGGAACACGGTCCCTCCGCCGCCACAATGCGCTGCTTCTCGAACTCCAAATCCGGCTTGTGGTCCACTGAGAGCTGCACCACCTCGGGAGTCTTGGCGTTGCTCATAATGCACCGCGAGTCGCCCACGTTGGCGCACACAATGTCCTTGGGCGTAACGATAGCGAAGAGTCCCGTGGAGCCCACTTCGTCGCAGGCCGAGCCGTACTCCGGGTCCTCCTTAAGCAGCTCGTCGGCCGCCATGAAGCCTTCGCACAGCGCCACCGCCAGTGACTCTGGCGACTTGGGGTCCTTCTTAAAAGCTTCGGTCGCTGTGATCGCCTCGATCACCTTCTCAGCGCTAGGACGAGCATCACAAGCAGGAGGTTACACAAGTTACGAGTGGGTTACACGAGGGTAACCTCCTTCGTACATGAAGGTGGAGACGGCAGGGCCGCCGTGGCCGTCGAACACCGCGACGCAGGTCGTGTCAGGGACTTTGGGGTGCATCGGGATCTGCACAATGTCCACGTCCTGATGCGTGGAGCCACATGCCGAGCAAGCCGTCAAGTGAGTGATGTGTGGGGTACTCTAGCGGTTACTGGCTGGTTTGGAAGGTTACTGCGAAGGTTACCTCCATGGTGTCGCGCCAGCCTTGCATGCAGGCCTTGCCGATGGACATACCGGGCGCCGAGAACGTCTCGGACGTCTTGGTCGTGATGGGCTCCGCGAGAAATCGAGACATTATAAGGGTCCTGTTGGCTGCTTCTTTGGAAGTGACGTTGGATCACACTCTTTTCCGGCTATTTGGTGGTTTGGGTTCAGTGTCTGACTATTTGTCAGGATCTGTCGACGAGCTTTGGCACCCTGGCGTCAGCAATTGCAATTGTGTGATTAGTCCCTTCAACTTCAACAAGTATTGACTCAACAATTTATACATATTGACGCCTCCACCTTCATCGTCAGTTCGCTGCTGCCTGCTCGTCCAACTTCTCGTTGATGGCGAGTAATGCCGGGAACTGCTGGGCGTGCAGCGCTCCTTCCAGCGCAAAATCCGTCAGCAGCACTTTCGCGGTGTCCATATCGCTCCGACTCAGCGCCAGGTCGGTCGTGCCACCACTGGTGCTGACAGGGTCGCAAGTGAACACACTAGCAAATCCACCAGCAAAGCACTCGAGCTGCTTAAATCGGCGCTCGGTCGGAGCCCAGGCGTCTTCAAATGACGTGTCTTGATCGCATTTCGACAGCGCAGATCGAAGCACTGTCTCGCGAGTGGCCCCACGACGCAGGTTCTGCAGCTCTTGGTCCATGATGTCGATATCCTCTTCGGACAAAAAGTTGCGGACGCTCTGGCCGTACGTCTTCAGCAAGGACGCAAACTCACGCCCGCTGAGCTGAGCCAACTCGTTCGGTAGTGTCGGCGGCTGGAACTCTGTCACTTTCCGATTTCCAGCTGCACCGGGGCTTAAATCCTCGCCGAGTGTGGTACTAAGCTCCTGCAGAGCCTCAATCATATTAACGCCACACATGGCTACGTTCTCTGCGAACAAGTCAGCAAGAGGATCCTCGGTAATCTCCATCATGCGAATCGAAGCGGGGTCCACCTCCCTAATGAACGAGATCACGTTGGGCTTGCTCAGAGCGAAGCGGCCCTTGCGCGACGTGTACATCTTGATGCTTGGTACGGGGTTCACAGTAAGCAAAGCCTCACCCACCGGGTTTTGTGCATGAAAGGCAGCGGCACAATCCTTCGCTAGCACCGCTACAGCTGCGACTTGATCAGATGTGGTCGCATTCTTACGCAACATCCTGGCGAAGGTTTCGTTTACACGAGTGGCTACCCAGTTTACTGCTCCGAAAAACAGCCACCAGGAGTTGTCTGGGGCACTGGAGGGCTTCTCTTTTATAAGATGTTTGTACAGCAAGTCCTGGTGTGCAGCGATCCAGTTGGTTTGCTTGCCTAACGCGACCCACTTTTCCTTAGACGTGAACGAGCCGCCGGTCGAACACGGTGAATGCGGGGGTAAATGGCCTCCCATTCTAGCGAGAAGTTTTGGCTGTCGGCGAATGTAAGTCGTCAGATCCTTGAGAAGAAGCAGGAAGCAACCGCCCTGAAGTGATGAGTAAAGTTATTCACGATCCGGTCAAGCTGGTGACAACCACTCGTTGAACGATACACGACGGGGTTTAAAGCTTCCTGTTGTAGTCGTGCAACAAGGTCCAGTATTTGTGTTGGCATCTGTGCATCGCCATCGATGGCGACTCCAAGTAAACGCTGCCGCCAATTGGGAAGCATCGCAGTCAGCACTCGCTCCAACGTTTCAAATATCATTATCTTGCACTTCTTCTCGAACCCCGGAATGCAGATCAAATGCAGGTTATGCATGGCGCCTCCACCATAAACCTTCACGCGGAAATCAAGGTATGAGCGCACAGGCGCGTGCTGCATCGAAGCTCGCAGCTCCAACGAGAAGGCCCAGCACTCACGCAACAGTCGTGACGTCACATTCATGCTTACAGCGATGATGAGACGAACAAACTCGGCTGTCTGCTCCTCGTCATACTCTGGACTAGATTGCTGCTCACCTCGGCACAGTTTGTCAGCAACAGCCTCGGTGCCGACAACATTATTATCTTTCACCAGATTCCGAAGAATCACCGGCGAGTACGTCCGAAACGAGCGTATCGAGCTGGTGATTTGGCGGAACGACAGCCCCGCGGCTGCAAGCTCCACCAGGCAGTCAATCTGGGAGCGGGAGTACGCCACCACCCGATACGTGGGCTCGATCACCGTCCCCACCAACTGGCACGACTCAAACGTCCCTTTTGGAGGGCTCCAGCGTGCGACAGCGTTCGACGTGGGCTCGTGCGCATGGTTCAGCACTCGATGGCCCATCTTCTCCACAGCATTCTCCACTGTGGGCTCCGTGGCTCCAATCGCGAGCACCGCCACGAGCTCCACAATGGCTGGGGCGATCTCGAAGCCCCGCTCCCTCTCGGCTGCCGTGGGCTCCACAGCCCACACCTCGCCCGACTTGAGCTCCACGGGCGCTCTCTGCTGGGTCTCCTGCTGCAGAGCCACGGCGGCCACCGCGTCGTCCGTCTGCGGGAAGAACGCGCGCTTGTCGTCGTCCGAGCAGGCCTGGTAGCGCGCCCACGTCTCGGTGTGCGACAGCTCGTGGTGCTGCTGGTACTGGTCCGTGCGGAACGAGTGGCGGAAGAATCGAGCGTTCTTGGTGCTGCGCCGCGTTCTTGTCGGGCGACGCTGCTCGCCCGAAACACGCGGCACACGGCCAGGCCTCACCTCGCCCGGCCTCGTCACGCGCCACCGGCTCCAGCGCGAACTTGAGCTCGTGCGACTTGAGGAACTGCGGTTGCGGTTCAGCGGCTTGCCGGTGGCGTCCGTTTGCGTGCGCGTGCGCGGGCGCTTAGCGGGCGGCTCCGCGTCCGCGGGACGAGGCAAGGACTGCTGCATTGGCATGGGGACGAGCGCTACTGACACGATTAGAAGTTTTGACTTGGGTTCACTATGAGTTTGCTCACTAAATGAGCAAATTTTGAGGTTAGAAAGGGTGTTCGATGTGTAGATTCATTTCAACTAACGTTTACTTACTGCGCTTTCGCTGAGGATGTCTAAACTGCCTGCTGCTCCAATGGCTAGAACTAGTTTCGCTTGATGCTGATCGGATTTTCCTGCAGCAGACAAAAGCGACCATCAATTTTCTGACCTTGCTTCCACCGTCGATGAACACTGGGTTCTGGAAATTGCTCGCCTTGAGCAGTGCCAAGTTTCTCAATGACGAGCATTTCCTCCGAAGCAGTTGCTTCGTCTTGCTCAGGAGTATCTTCGCATTCGTTTAATGGGGCTGCATCGTGAAGGCTTTTCAGTGCTGCGTCCAGCTCTGCTTCGTCCTGGTTGGTATGGGAGCTATAACTTGCTTCTGCATCGTCCTCGTCGTCTTCATCTTCAAAGCCACCGAACTGCTGAACGCCTGCGTTGAAGTCCTCCGTTTCTCCGTCATCGTACTCATCGCTGCCAAAGCCTTCGTCGCCCTCGCTGATATTGTCGCTCACCCAACTCGATTTTCGAGGGAGGAATTCCTCGTCAAGTGATTTGCCAGAAGCTTCAGCTTCCTCGTTCTCGGATAGCCGCCGCCGCCCTGACTTTGAGAAGGTTCTTTTTGAAGCTGCGATTGGCATCAGCTTCAGTTGGCGGACAGACATGCTCCAGGGTCGGAAATACGATCACTTCTTGGCCAAATAGGTTTACATCCAACTGAAGCATAGTTAGGAACTGCCCCGCAAAAATGTGCTGCTCTCTAATGTTTTCGCTGTGAAGACAGGTACTCGACTTTGCTTTGGACGACAAGGTGTCCAACCGTGCCACGAATGCGCTGATTTTTTCGGAGACAGTCGTCGGAACGAAGAATGACCCGAGTTCGAATTGAAGACACTAACTAAAGGCTGCAGTCGACATCCCGGATCAGCTGTCGTTGGTCTTGCCATTGTGCCTCGTTCCAATCCCCACGACTCGTTGTATGCTCAGTGATGTCTAGAGCAACTTCGGCTACAAGATATGCATTCCTCCAAACCAATCCAGTCTGGAGCAAAATGGCTCTATTAGCCGACTGTGCGAGAACCTGTGATGCTGGTCTTGGTAGCCGCTGTATTGACCGCTTCTTCTCCAGTGTGGTCATTATAACAGCGGTGCGACTGGCGCACGGCTCAAGCTGAGAGTTGACATGTGAATTCAAGATTAGCTCGTTTCTCAGCGTGTCGATGCCATCCCCACTAGGAACAGAGATGACATGGAGATGACGAATAGCAGCGACAACCATTCTGTCCAAGCTTAGTACGCGCGGTTGATCTTGCCACGAGTCGCAAAGTATATTGTTGTAGATGTCATCAGCACCCACTTCGACTTCAAGTACCGAAGTACATGGCGAGATTGTCTCGACAGATGACATGGAACGCGACCGAGGTAAATTCTCCATAAGCTGGAAGCATATCGTGAGCCCAGTAGTATCCCCGTTCTTGGATGCCATGATGCTGGATGTTGGGTTCGTAGGATACCTCTTTGGTGGACAGGAAGACGCAAATATATGAACCTTTTGCTTGTTGTTTGAATTGTGGACCCGAGAATTGCTGTTGTGCTCGCCCAGCGCATCCAGCTCTACCGTCTGGTGCACGCAAAATGCTACAAGCGTCGGAGAAGAATCGAATCGCATTGTCTGGTCGTTCTTGCTCGCAGCTGTCGGTACCAGGAATATCATCTCACCCTGATCAGCGCCTAGCACAGCAAAGTTGATGTGATCGCATATACGGCGAGCAATCTCTTGCATTGACAGATTTGTTCCAGCAGCGGCTTCAGTCGCAGCAGCTAGTGATGTTGAGCTACTTTTGTCCAGCAGCTCATGGGTCATCTCTTTGGTGACGCTCAGCTTATACTCACACTGGAGTTCTCGATGGTACGCGAAGACATCAAATCCGTATGGGTTCGTCACACCATCGCCAAAAAACACAGTTAGCACGAGATACGTGCCGCCCACGAAGCGCCCTGTCTTTAGTAATTGATATTTGGCGTCACCCGAATCGCTCTCTGCTTGCTTTCCGTGAAGATCTCCTATGAACGCTGTTGTCGAATTCACCGTAGAAGCTCGAGAAGTGTGGACACGTCCAGATGGACTGTCCGTGCAGCGATCGTCGTGAATGGCGCTATATGAATAAGTGTTTTGATATCTAGGATATGTTAGCAGCTCTGGTTTCATCGTTGAGCCCGGATCTGTGCTGCCACTAGCATTCAAAAAGCTATGTGCTGAGGATATTGGTGGTAGGGATGGCTGCTGTGGCATCGCCTTGCGAAGTGACCGAAATGCAGGAGTCATATTCAGCTGTAACTTTTTCGGAGATGTCGGAATTGACTTGATCCGGTGAGCAACTACTGGAAGAGCGATACTAGGTAGTGCATCTGCTCGGTTAGCCGTGCTCAGGAAACTGGGACGTCTGGGGAGGGCCAAAACAATTGCGACCGTCATCGTCGGCGACTTGTGGCTTGTGGGGACTGGACGCGAATGCCGAAGTATCTATCGTAAGGGGGTATTCCGTGATTGATGAGAGGTATGACAGGTTTTGCTGCCAGTCTCGCCGTAGATCATCGTTGCGATAGTGTGACACACTTTTTCGTATGCGCTGGAAGACGTCCATATTATCAGCCTTTATTTCCTTCAGGCGGCGAGCCCGAAAGGACCCGTTCAGTGTTTTCCTTCTTGCTTCTGCGGGTGGAGGTGGGAAACTGCTTAAAGCGTTCTTATTAGGCGGAACGCTGCCTAGGCCGGGGACAGGTGCTACACCTCGGAACTCGTTCATCTTCGCTAGTGATTGTTGAAACTCGTCCATCGGCTGGTTTTGTTGATCAGATTTTGCTTTTCTACTGCCATCATCTGACATCGATAAATCCATGTCGGCCAACCCGTCACCGTCCTTTTCAGTTAACTGTTGGCTCAAGTTCCCTGAAGACGCCAGCGAATCCTCAGCACTTGATGGCGGGCAGCCCCGTATACAGGCAACGGATGAAAAGCTCCCCAACATTGACCGCGCAGGTCTAGGACGACATGCAGCAGCCGTCCGTGATGCAGTTGGCTTAGGGATGATGCCGCTAAGATACGACTTGACGCCATCGATCTTCTTTCGGTGAAGTTCCTGTGCCTTTTCCACTTCTCGGGCACGGCAGATCTTGCTGCTCGACTTTTCCGCACGGTGCATCCTGGTCTCTCGCTTCGCTGTTGAATCTCACCAGGAATGCTTATCGATAGGCTGCCACAAGCCTGAACGATTTTCTGCAGTTGAGCGTATGGAGAAAGAAGACGAGCAACAGCAACGACACGCCTTATACCATCAAACCCACTCCAGACTCCCCTTAGTTTGCCTGTGTGTTGCCGAAGTTCGCAAGCTCTAGCAGATAGTTTTGCCGTGATATTCCTACGCTGTCGATCGATAGAAATACACGATCAGCTTGCAGCTCCATTTTCAGCCAGGGCATAAGAATAGTACCGACACAGTTCAGCGATTCAATTGCTCGTGGGTCATGTGCATCGCAAGAAACGAAGCACGGACTCCTGTAAAGAGAGAGGGAATCCAAGAAAAAATTCAACCTTGGCTTGACTCAACATGATCTGTATCAATAGGAATCCGCGTCCCCTGCAAAATATCGGTCTTCGGCATCCCGCTGCATCTCGTCAAAGTCGTCTAAACTCTCGTCAGCGTCGATCTCTGCATATTTCACGTACTCTGCATCTTTTCCCTGCAGGAACCTGTTGCTCATAATCTCAATAAGCTGCTGGCGTCGTTCCACCACGCTGACAGCGGATACATCCTCCACATCCTCGTCCTCTTCATCTTCTTCCTCCTCAATGTTTTCTTCCTCATACAACCTATGCAGTCGCTCCTGCTCTTGCTTCTCATCCACAGCACGGAACTTTCCCCACGTTTCTTGCTCCGCCACCCGTCGGTTCTCCATCTCGTTGCGTTGGCAGGTGGCCATCAGGAACTCAGACAGTGACTGCACTTCACTGTCTGCTGGTCGCGTTGCGGTCCTATCAAGACCCACATACTGCCCCAGATAGAAGTGGAACAGCGCCGGACTCCGCTGCTGCATCATGGCGTCCGAAGTAGCGATCGTCGGCGTCGCCCTCCGAATACTGCAGCAGTTGTTGCAGTCGCCGGTAGCGTCGGTTCTTTACGAGCACAGTGAGGCCCCCGCGAGGGCGGAGCAGGCAGCGTCGCGTTCGGCGCGTGCTTGAGCCATGGACGCAGGTTTAGCGCCCGACGGAAGCTCCAACGACGCCATGTAGGCGTCCAACGAGTCCACTTCCTCCTGCTGCATTTTCCGGTGACGTCTCGTGCTGCGTTCCTGACGAATCGTCCCGATCGTCAACGAAAGGACGAAGAAGGGACAGTTGCAGTCGAATGGAGAAGTGATGGCATGCGATGGCGTTGAAGAAGGACGCAGCCATGGTAGGATTGCTTTGCTATTTACTCGTGTTCGTTCGTCGCAGCAGCTTCCTACCTGACACGAGGCGTCTACAGCCGAGCGTATCGTATTGCTTGACAAGAACATCAACATCATGACCCTCTCGGCTCGTCATCGCGCCGTCCGCAGCTTTTTCCGCCCTTTATCTCCCTCTACATCTACTCGTTCTTGACCTTGAACTCGGCCAGCAGTTCGGCCAACTCGCCCGACTTGTTCATGTCCGTGATGATGTCGCAGCCGCCGACGAACTCGCCCTTAACGTAGAGCTGCGGGATCGTGGGCCATTCCCTGCGTCGTCAGCCAATGCACATCGTCAGTCATCGGTCCGTAAACTCACACACCTACACCTACTGCCATCCTTCTCCACGTACGAGTACTCCTTGACGCCGTCGCGGATCTCCGGGTGGTCCAGCACGTTGACGCTGTCGAAGCTCACGCCCTGCGCGTGCAGGATGCGCACCACCTGCATGCTGAAGCCGCACTGCGGCGCCGACGGCGTGCCCTTCATGTACAGCATCACGGGGTAGGTCTTGACGTGGCTCTCGATCATCTTGAGGATCTCGTCCTTCTCCGAGGACTTGGCGGCGTGGAACTGCGGCTGGAAGTCCGAGTGCGAGCCCTCGTCGCTCTTGCTGGAGAACGCGCGCAGACACCGCTGCGGCCACAGCCGGGAGGAAGCTCTTGGCGGCGTGCTGCGCGAGCGCGCGCTGGCTGCCGCGCACGGCGGAGCGCGCCACACGCCGAACGATCGTCGTCAGCACCATCTCGACAAACTTTGCTTGGAATTGTGAGGCGCATGCACCATCGGACGCCGTCAAACGATCTCATTGGCCGAAATGGTGGGTACTGTCACTCTTCCAATCTCGCTTTTACACCTCCCTTTACTATAGTCACTATGTCAGGGTATTCACCCCAAGGCAGCCAGAGCCATTCCGCACTCAGAACAAACGCGCGACCAGAAAGCCAGGAAGGAAGCGCCGCCTTCCCCCTGTACCCGCCGCCATGAACCACAACGCGCCGCCGAGCAGCGGCCTCGCCGCCAAGCAGGCCGCAGCCGCCGCCGCCGCGCGCTTCGCCGGCTACTCGTCGTTCTACGCGCCCTCGCAGCCGCAGCCGCAGCCGCGGGCCTTCTACCAGCAGTCGGGGCCGCCCCTCCACGCCCAGGCCTGTTCAACGGACCGCCGCACCCTCCGAACGGCTTCGCGCGCCCCCGCCGCCTCCGCGCTTCGCGTTCGCACAGAACGGACGAGGGCCGCCGCCCATGATGCGGCCGCCCCCTTCGCCGTCCCAGTGGCAGTGGACCAACGGCAAGAGCGTGGACGCCGTGGCCCCACCAAGGCGGCGGTGTCCGCACCCCAGTGCGCTTCAGCATGGCCCCGTCGCCCAGGGGACCCCGCCGAGAGGCTTCGGGCCGCCGCCTGCCGCGTTCTCCGCGCTCCCGACTGCGCCGTCGACAGCTTCGTCGCCCATGGGAGGCAACGCCAAGTGGCCCGACGCCCTCCATGACTACGTGAAGCGCGCGTTTGCGCGCTGCAAGGCGCGGCGGACCAGGCCATCACGCAGAACGCCCTGAAAGAACTGATTACAAACGCCATCATGGCGAACAACCTGTGGACGCGGAACTGGGGGGCGGAGCTGCTGCCGGTGCTGGTGGGGGACACTCAGCCGCCGAACATGCAGCAGAAGATGGGGATGGGGGCGCCATGCCGGGAGCTAACGGGCATGGCGGCTCGCTTGCATCTTCTCCGAGTAGTAGTAGCTTTGACCCGAATCAGGCGTACGTACCTTTCAAAGACGTAGCTGGCAAGAAGAACAAGCCAAAGAGGAAGCACGAACCCCTTGAGATCGACGGCGCTGATATTCAGCGCAAAAACCAAAGGCGGCAGCGCTTCCACATGAGCAAGCAGGAGCTGGCGAGCTTGGTGACCCCGAGGTCGATACGAAGAGACTACAGGTGCTGACGCAGGAAGGAGACCTTGACCTGGCGGCCATGGTCATTAAAGGTACTAGTCAGACGATTGAAAAGGAATATTTGCGATTAACCTCTCCTCCGCACCCCTCGACGGTGCGACCCGAACCAGTGCTGCACAAGGCGCTGGATCTCGTCAAGGCCAAGTGGAAGGCGAGTGAGTGCGATTATATCTATGCGTGTAGCCAGCTCAAGTCCATCCGCCAGGATTGCACGGTGCAGCATATTAAGAACGCTTTCACAGTGTTGGTGTATGAGACCCACGCGCGGGTAGCGCTGGAGTCCGGCGATATTAACGAGTTCAACCAGTGCCAGACGCAGCTTCACGAGCTGTACGAACAGGCAATTCCTGGTCAGGCGCTCGAGTTCCTCGCGTACCGCATTTTGTACAATGTGTACGTCGCTTTACAGGCGAAGAAGGGGGACTCGAACGCAGGGCTTGGAATGTATAACGTGCTGGGCATGGTGACTGCCAAGCTGCGTGCTGACCCAGCAATTGCGCATGCGCTGGCTGTCCGCCAGGCGGTTGCTATGAATGATTACCATCGTTTTTCAAACTTTTTGTAGATGCTCCGAAAATGGCAGGTTACCTCATGGACGGTATGGTCCCCGCGATCCGACTCAGCGCGCTCCGTGCTATGTGCAAAGCGTACGTTACTCTGCTGAAGTATCTCGTGCCTCGTTTGAAGTTTTCTGACATGATTAATGTTTTGTTTGAATAGATATCGACCAACTCTCTCGCTGCAGTACATTCGCGACGAGCTGAAGCTTCAAGGCAAGGAAGGGAAAGCATTTATCCGCCAGTCCGGCCTCGCATATGTAAAGGGAGACAAGACGCACGTAGACACGAAGGCTTCGGACATTGTGTGGGTGCTAAGCAATGAGTCGTCGCTTATTTAGCCTTTTCGCCGTCGTCTCACCACCACCAAAGGGTTTCCGAAGGAGATAACGCAAAGAGTGAGAAAGCACTGCGCAGAGGGCGTCGGGAAGAGTTTCGGGGGTGCTTCGGTGATGTGCATGTGCCGCCCGTAAAGGTGTATTGGTAGCCTCAATCGTTGGCCAAGATGAGTCGAGTCGTCCCTCCCCCACCACTTCTAAAGGCTACGCAAAGAAAATCAAAGTTGAATGCCTGTCGAGCCTTAGTGGTCCGTGGACTTCGCTTCACTAGCTTGGATGCTTAGCGACCGTCGGACAATGTGGCGACATGGCACCATAGACTACAAGAAAGCAATGACACCGAGAGAAGTGGCGGGGGCACAGAGGGAGATTATAACGTGCGTGATTATCGAGATGGAGAGAGACAGAGAGGGAGACAGAAGAACCTTGTGCCGCTGTGCACGTTAGCAACGTCAGTACAACTACGATGAGTGTAGCTGAGCAACCTTCAAAAGCATAGCTGAGCATCAGACGAGATGGCGGAGCTGTGAAGTTCTATGTATTTCAGCTGTGCTGTCGTCTTGCAGATAGATGAAGCAATCTCGTACGCATGCCTGCACAACTACAACAGTAAATAAAACTGCTTTGAGTTTGTTCGATCTGCCTTTATCTATGTTATCTACGCAAGGAGTGCACGTAGAGAGCGTTGACCGGTTAGTGTGCTAAACATTCCACTCACCCCACACAAGCGGCTATCGCTGTCGCCACCTTACAGCTTGCGCTTCTTTTGCAGGGGCTCCTCCTGCATGCTGCCCTCGCGCGCCAGCTGGATCATAGCAGTATCGGCGATGACGAGCGCTGCCATGGACTCCACAAGAGGCACAGCGCGAGGCAGCACGCACGGGTCGTGACGACCCTTGGCCTCCAGCACAATCTCCTTGCCGTCGTAGCCGACCGTGGGCTGCGGGCGGCCGATGGTCGACACGGGCTTGATGGCCACGCGGAAGTAGATGTCGGCGCCGCTCGTGATGCCGCCAAGCACACCGCCAGCATCATTCTTGGTCACGCCCAACTTCGTCGGCTGCGACGGGTCCAATCCCGCGCAGAACGGGTCGTTGTGCTCCGAGCCACGCTTGCTGGTGCCAGAGAAGCCCGATCCAATCTCAAAACCTTTGGTGGCCGGGATGGACATCATGGCGTGCGCGAGAACCGCCTGCATCTTGTCGAAGCAGGGCTCACCCAGGCCGACAGGTACGTTGCGAATGACGCACGTGACCACACCGCCCGTCGAGTCCTCGTCCACCTTCATGGTGCGCACAACCGTGGCCATGGCACAAGCCGACGGCGGGTGCGGACAGCGCACCGGCACCAGGTCGTCCGTGAGCCAAGAGTCCAGGTTCTCCGGGGCGGGCACAATTCCACCCTTGCGGTTGTACACGATCTTCTCCGTGTCAATGTAAGCCGGCGTGGCGAGGTCGTCCTCGCTCTTCACGAACACAGTGTCGTACGCCTTGTCGTTCTCCAGCTGCTTGGTCGCATCGTCCACCTTGGTCCACTTGGCAGGGTCCCGCAGGATGCGAATGGCGCCAATAGTGTCCACGTCCTCGCGCGTGTAGACGGCCTTCTTGGGATCGTTGAGCAGCTCGCGGGGCATGTCCACCGTGCCGATGGAGCTCACCCACGCCACAATGGACGTGGCGAACTTCTCCCTCAGCCACTTCTCGGCGATCGCACCAGAAGCCACGCGGCCGATGGTCTCGCGGGCGCTGGCGCGGCCGCCGCCGCTGCTGGCGCGCGTGCCGTACTTCATCTGGTACGTGTAGTCGGCGTGGCCGGGGCGCGGCACCAGGTCCATCTCCTTGTAGTCCTTGGGGCGCACGTTCTCGTTGGGCACGAAGAGTGCCACGGGCGTGCCCAGCGTGAAGCCCTTTTCGGTGCCGCTCATGATGGTCACCAGGTCCTTCTCGTCGCGCGGCGTCGTGAGTTTGCTCTGGCCGGGGCGGCGGCGCGTGAGCTGCGGCTGGATGTCCGCCTCGGTCAGCGCTAGCGAAGGCGGCACGCCGTCGACGATGCAGCCCACGCCCTTGCAGTGCGACTCGCCGAAGGTGGAGACGCGGAAGAAGCGGCCGAACGTGCTCATGACTCACTGGACGGGGGTGACGTCTATTTGACTATCAGCGCGGATTGGGAAATGAATGACGATTGCCCAAACGAGCCAAAGAGGCAGGATGTACCGTCGCATGAGATATAGTAGAACCAGTGTGAGGGGGTATTAATAGTATTTGTGCTCATTTTCTTGGTACCGGTAACCATATTGGCAAAACATGACCATCCGAACATTCTGCTGGCGAGCACATCATTATAATGGGGGCTTCGTTCCAACTGCATTGCGTGTGGGGCGAGGACTCTCGGTCTCGCAGCTCTTCTCCAAGGACATTAAGACCATGGGTTGGTGCGTCATGCAGGACCACGTGGACCCGCGCAAGTGGTGCATCGAGGAGCGGTACGAGCACAAGATCAGCCAGGTGCACACCGTACCTAGATTGTAAATCATGGCGTGGAGTCTTTGCAGTGCCCGCGTCATTTTTATTTTTGTCACGAGCGTGTGCGAGCAGAAGTTCGAGTTAACGAAACCGACTAACGTTTACAACTTTGGGGAGCAAACCTGAAGTGTTTTGGTCGGCTTACCAAGTTTGAGATTCAAATGGTGTGCTCAGCTGCCAGCCCCTGGGGCTCCAGCTAATGTGACTACACACTCGTGATACGACGAAGATCCATCCGGTTGATTTCGTGCAAGAGGGTGCTCTTACCAACAATAAGCAAGCGCTCAAACCCAGAACCCGCGACCCTGAAATGTAGATTTGGGCCACTGGCTTAGTTAGCAGCTTGCTGTCTTCTAAAAGCAACGGTGGCTGCAGCACAGAAGGTGCTAGTCGCTACTTGCCAGTCGCACGAGAAGCTGAAGGCGGCGTCAGCATCTCGCCAGCTCCAAATCCGTCCAGCGGAAGCAGATCTCAACAACTGCAGAAACGGAGGCGAGTGCTCCTTGCATTTGTTGTCGTTTGTCTTGGCTTCCAACCAGCCAGAATCGAACGTTATACCATACCGCCCGCTGCCCCGCGTGACGCGGGCCGCGTCCCGCGTGGCTTAACACGATTTTGCCGATTGCTTACCAATCCAGTCCGAGCAGAACCGTTTTACCGCGAGTTCTTCTAGGCAGCGCACTCGTTTTGAATAGTGAACAACATGAATGAGCACCCACAGGGCGGACGAATGATACATATTGAAGAGAGATGGCTGCCACGTCAGTCGCGAGTCGTTGGGCGACTGCCCGTGTTACCGGTAACGCCTTTCAGACGCTGCGCTTCCAGCTAACCGTTGCTGCAGCGAGGAATTTGTCAAGTGAGGGAGGCATGAAGGCTGCTGTCAACCGAAACATGCGAGAACTTCGCTCCACAAGTTCTTCGCTCCACAAGTTCTTCATACGTCACGAATCACTTGTGAGCGAAGTTCTCGCGATTGGGGTTACCTTTACGCAAACGAGCTGCCTTCGGAAAACTGTGTACCGCAGTTTTCCGTAGGCAGCTCGTTTGCATAGTGTGCTATGGCACTGGGGACACCATCGTGCCAGGACCGTCCAAGCTTGAAGGAGAAGGCTGCAGGTTCGTCTACTTTTGTTAGTGGATATCGCTGAATTGGTGTTTAACACGCTGATGAATTGCCCATGCAGTCTCAAATTCGCGAGCTGGAGGCACGGATCGCCGAGCAGCAAACGCAGATGGAGCAGCAAAAGCGTGATAGTCAAGCGAAGGAGACAACTGCCAATGAGCGATACGCAAAGCTAAAGGCGACAGCTGAAAATGAGCTTAACAAGATCAAGGAGCAGGCGAAGAAGGCCATCTTGGAACTCAAACGGAAGCTGGAGCTGGCGTTGAAGGGGCAACAGCACAAGTATGCGACGATCACGGGGTTGAACACGCTGCTCCGTACACAGCGTACAGATCTACTAAGTCTAAAGGCGCAGGTGGCTGCACAACAGCAGCAGGTTCCAGTGTTGGCTAAGCACATGACCGACAAGATCTTACAGCGTGTGCAGAAGCAGGCTGATGCAATGGCTGGCGTCGTTGACAACTACAAGCGCGAGATCAAGGAACGCAAGCGCCTATTCAATCTCGTCCAAGAACTCAAGGGCAATATTCGCGTACTTTGCCGTGTTCGCCCGATTTCTAAGTCGGAGGTCGCACAGGGTAGCAAAATGATCTGCAAGTTCTCCCCGGAAGAGATCACGCTAAGTGGGGATAAGGGCAAGGTCAAGACCTGGGAGTTTGACCACGTCTTTGACATGGGGTCGACGCAAGACCAGCTCTTCTCGGAAGTGAAGCCGCTAGTCACAAGCATTTTGGACGGCTACAGTGTGTGCATCTTTGCATACGGCCAGACGGGCTCTGGTAAGACATTCACAATGTCAGGTCCTTTGGACAACCCGGGTATCAACACGCGTTCACTTCAGGAGCTATTCGAGCGTAAGACTGAGCGCGCAAAGGAATACTATTGCCTTAGCATACCCATCGCATTCGATGCTCGGTAAAAAACAAGTTTATGTATCGAGTAGTAGCTTTAATGCTTTCGACGCGCGTTAAACATGCTGAGGTTGATTTGTTCAAACTTTCCCAACAACCGCCTTCGGTGGGCGAAATCACGTGATGTTTGCCTTAGCGTGGTAAGACTCTTACGTAAGAGCTAGCAGGAAGATCGCAGACTGCCAAAACTAAAATTGCCTTCAGCGCTCACAGAACAGAATTCTCAATGGCTAGCAATAAAATGGGTCATTGGTCTCGTTTCGGGTCTCGTTATTTAGGAGAGATGGCATCCATGGGGCACTGTGCGCATGCGCCTCGCCTTGCTCAGTTCCGCTTGCTGAAAAAATATCCGGTTGCAGCGCTCGCGTCCGCTCGCTCGTGGGCATCATACCCGCCTTATCGGTGGGCGCTGGTAGAAGGTGAATGCATTGAGTGAGCCTCGCGCTCGCTGAGCTCGCTCTCGTCCATAGTGTCGCCCACCCCACCTGTTACGCGATATTAACAGTTATTTGGTTATCTTGGAGTTTGTGAGAGACCCGGTGACCCATTCCAGGTTTTTCCTCAGTCCGAGTACCGGTTTCACGAAATAACACCAATACCCAGAGAACGAGAAGAATTCATCATGCGTGCAGTCTTGATTAAAGAAAGTGGGGTTGGCAAGCGGGAAAAACTAGATATACTGCAGAGGTGCGAGGAGCCACCGCTTACATGAAGCCTACTATCAACCCCGCGATCGTAAGCGCAGTTACACAGGCGGTGGAGAATCCTGAAGTGGAACCCGACGCCGATGAGGTGGTCGATACGTTATCAGTGGATCCGCTGGTGGCGTTTGTGGTGGTGTTCGTGGTGCCAGAAGTAGTATCTCCAGTCTTGCTGTTGGTCGTGTTCGTGGTGGTGTTTGTGGTGCCAGAAGTAGTATCTCCAGTCTTGCTGCTGCTCGTGTTGTTGGTCGAAGGGTTCCTGACAGTCGTGCAGTCGAACGAGCTGTTCGTTGCGTTGTGGTAGCTCTTGCAAGCCTCCTGTGTAGCGCTGTCAGCTACTTGGGCACAGTCAAGAGTGCTGTGAGTCTTGTCGTTGAAAGTGGAACAGACTGTTTTGGCCGCGCTCGCGGCCGCATCCGCACCAGCACGCGCCGTTTTGCTGGTGCAGTCCAGAGACGCACTGTGCTCAGTGTTGTACTTCTTGCAGGCTTCTTCGGCTGCACTAGCTGCTGCGTTGAAGGTACTTATAGCCGTGCTGGTAGCGTTGCGATAGACCTCGTCGACAATTCCGACCGCGCCGTCGACCGTGCTTCCGGCTTCATTAATAATGTCATTACCAGCGTTCTCAATTGCGTTACCGGTATCTTCAGCATCTTCGACGGTGTCGGCGGTGGCAGGAAAAGTGTTAGCGAAGACAGCGAGCGCCGCGAGAGTAAGGTACACAGTGAAGCGAGCCATGATAACGGAGTGTCCTTGAGGCAGGTTACTCGAGAGAAAATTGGAGAATGAGTGAGCTGATTGACCTCAAGTGAGACCGAGTTGGCCTGATTGATATTCACATGTCCATTGCTAATCGATATAAAAATCAACTGGAAATTAAGTAATTGTTCCTGACTCTGGGTAGCGTCGTGAAAATTGAGTAGCAAGTCGCCGTCCCCGGTCTATCATGGGATTGGCATTAGAAATCCGACTTCTGAGGAAGCGTGGGCGGCTGCTTGCGGCACCGCGCAAGGTTAGCGACATTTCTACCAAGCGAGGCGATGCGAAAGAGAGCGAAGCGGGCTTAGGTTCGTGTCACCAGCGAGCGTAGAGATTCCCCCTTTGGCTAGGATATGGTGCGATGATATCCGTCAGTGCAAACAAGTGCCGAAAGCTTGCGCGTAAGAACCCCGTCAAGTTGATGGGGCTCACGCGTGATGTGAACCACAACATATTACCAACTGGAGTTCTTTACTATTTGGACCAAATGGGTGCCGCGTATACCGGGCTCGAGATCCAGCGCTAGCGCAGTTGAACGAATTTGTCAAGCTTCGTTCTTAGTCTTGAAATCTCGGCAATGCCGTCACCCCTGACCACCACTACAGGGTTTGCCGACACCACGCAGAATCACCTGAACCAAGCAGATTTATTGGGTTCAGGTGACCCTCCCACGGGCTGATCTCGAAGATTCTCGAGCAATAGACGAGGTTTTAATCAATGGGATAGGTTAAATTTTGCGGCCCTGCTGCGCGACTCGCGAGCCGTGAAGTCGATGCAGGATCTCTTTGTTCCTCCCGCTATGGTCTATTGCCATAGTTAAAACAACCTTGACTACATATTAAACGTGATAATCCCACTGTACCACAAACCACAACAACACGAGAGCGAAGATGTATTTTGACTTGAATTTGCATGTTGGTGGTGCATGCATGCAAGTGAATCACGAGAGGATTGTCGATACTATTGATTAGCACCACAGGAGTGTGCAGCAGGGGCAGTAAACATTGCTGGCTGTCCAACGAGGGCACGTGGTCCGTGACGTGGAGGTGTGACATATATATTAGTTAGCCACAAATTTCACGTCACGTGGACATATACGTTAGTCAGCCACAAATTTCCATGTCACGAGGACCACGTGTTGCCCCTCGTTGGACAGCCAGCAATGTTTACTGTCCCTGCTGCACACTCCTGTGGTGCTAATCAATAGTATTGACAATCCTCTCGGATGTGAGATCCTGAATAGGTTGACTATGACCAGCAAAACACAAATTCAAGTCAAACTTCGCACTCGTGTTGTAATGGTTTGTGGACCACAAACCACTAGAAGGTGTGACACAGCAATCAAAGTTGCCTTAAATATATGGCAACATGCCATTTCAAAAGAAATCCTGCATCGCCCTGCTTGCGAGTCGCAATTTTTTTGCGACTCGCAAACAGGGCCGCAAAATTGACCTAATACTCCTTCGATAAAACTTTGTCTTTGCTCGAGAGGCGGTCGGGTTACCTGTGTTGAAGTTGACCTGCAAGTTGCATGGTGTTGTAAACTCAGCTCGGTGTGGACCACACTCAAGTTGAACTCTGCTGAGTCTCGGTGAACTCAGTTCTCTGGATATTTATATCCAGAGTTTTAATAGCAGTTTGCCTGAAAGGCGCTGCTGGACAGCCCAAATCAGTTTAAGTAGGGTCACGGTTACTGAAGCCGGTAATTGTGCGTTCGATTCGAAATTTCCGTGGTCGATTGGTTGAATCGACCAAGCCCAATCGACCCGCCAATCGACCAAGCTATACAAATCTATAATAAGCAACGAGTCGCATTTAGCCGAGCTGTGAGTGTGCTACCCTATAAGTTTGGGGCGATTCGCACAATGACTTGGATTTGTATTGGATCGGTTTTGACTTGAGCACACAATCGCCCCAGATCGGCAAATTTGGCCGGAATTCACAATACCGACCCACCTGGCTTATAACTGACACCGACAGTCCTCATTGCTACCTTTATATGCACGCACACAAAAGAGACACAGTCACTTGACAATCACAATTTTTATTCATCGGAATCAATCTCAAAATCATCGTCGGAATCTATCTCAACATCGTCGACTACTTGAAATCGCTGGAGTTGCTCCCCAACTAGTGTCGCCTCTTCCTCTACTTCAGACCTGTATATTCCTGCTCTTTCATAGCCCGATGAAATGATGGCGGGGCTCAGACTATCCCAGGAACGACGAACCCAACGCGCGATTTGGGGTCGGGACGGCGGCTTCAGACGAAATGGAGTGCCTTGTGCTCGTTGTTTGAGCTGAGAGCGCAGCTCTTCAACCCAAAACGATTGCAACCGACCTTTAAAAGGGTGATTCCACGCCACATCAGCCGGTTGGCATACTGATGTGGCATTTGGAGGAACCTTGAGTAGCACCACGTTGATGCTTGTAGCGTAGGACATTCCATCGGGCGTCCAATACCCCGAAAAATCATCCCACAACAACAGGATGGGCTTCTCCGCTTGGACATTGCTGGACGTGTGATGTGCGTGAAATGACAGACGAGGAGAGATGCCGCCAAATCGATTGGTGCTGGGGGTGATGACTGACTGTCGGCTATACGCCGAGTTGCCCTGGTCGGAATAGCAACCGCGCCTGATTGGCTGAACGGGCACTGTCCGTTATAACCAGCTGTCGGCTATAAGCCAGGTGGGTCGGTACTGAAGCCGGCTATTGAAGCCGGTATCCTGTCAAATCAGATCGGTTCCGGTTACTAAAGCCGGTATCCTGTCAAATCAGATCCGTCACCGAAGGTCATATACCATCATCACTGGAGTTCGAGCAAACTGAGGACGATGCTATCAGCGGCGTGCGCCATCACCAAGGGTGGACACGATGCCAGTTGCAATCAGCATAAATGCAGCACCATGACGTCGAGGACGTGCCATCAGCGGCAGCGCTGCGTAAGGAGTGTCGGTCGCCATCAGCAAGGTGGGCACGATGTCACTCGCCATCAACGAAAGTGCAGGCATCACGAGGGGCGGATTCTGATCAGGCTATGGCAGCGCTATGGCACCGCCGCGCTGTGATGCACGGCACAAACACAGAACGGTTTCTGCGGTAACATGGAGAACAGCACAAGAGCGTGACTAAATTTTCAGGATTCCGAAGGGCAAGACGGTTCTCCAAGTTCAGCTCGAGAGGCTTCTAGAGAGAAGCGAAACGAGCAGCAGTGAACGAGGTGTCCTCAGCAGCGTGAATTACAAGCCACGGGGCTTGGATATGCAGTAGACGCTACTTCGGAGAGGCGGAACAAGCAGCAGCGACAGCGTCGTACGCGTCAGCGTGATCAACGGGCATTGGCTGTTCCAACAAGTACGGCAGCCGACCGTGCAAATGCTACTGCAGAGAGGAGGAAGTTGCAGCAACGGGCGCGCCGCGCTCTGCAAAACGAGCGGGATACTCCGGAGAGCTCCAACTGTGATAATGAAAGACGCAACGAGCAGCGTCGAGAAAGACGTATGCAAGAAAGCGAGGCGACGCTACAAGCCCGGTTAGAACGACAACGGAGCGCGCGCCGTAAGAAAAGTATGGATCGGTTGTCTCGCGACGATGAAGTATTACGTGACTTGAGTGAGCGCGTACTTGGCTCATCTTCACTTCCAGATGATGAGACACGGTGGTTGTGATCAAGCCAACACTATTTGCAGGATACGCGTCTTGCTCATGCGTATTACTATTGCTGTGAACCGGATCCTAGATCATTCGTATATAGAGACGAGCAAATTCACGGAGAACACTTGATGGTGACGCGCGAACGGATTTCGATGATGCTCGATGATCATCTTAAGGCACCCGACAGCCAAATGTCAACAGACTGTAGCAGAAACAGCTTCCAAATCGACAAACATTTGGGGATGTGCTTCGTGCGCTTCAGGGGGCCACGCAGAAGTTGTAAAATGGCTAGGTGTCAACCGCAAGGAGGCATGCTCCAACAAACCAATGCAGTTGGCCATTATTGGCGGCAATCTTGAAATCGCTGTTTGTTGCACGAAAATGTTATGATGACTTGGGGGCACTCTTAGATCTTGCGGTCAGATATGGGTCTCTTGAAATGGTCGAATGGGACTACACTAACTATCCAACCATTTGTTCTACCGCCGCAATGAATATTGCCGCAAGAACGGAAACTGGGGTATTTTACTTTGCTTCACTGTAATTGAACCGAGGGATGTACAGTACTAGCTCCGCAATGGATCATGCAGCGGCTCGGGGAAAACTCGATATGGTGAACTGGTTTCACTACAATCGTTCTGAGGGATGCACAACACGAGCGATGGATGCACCAGCGCACGGGTATCGCATCGTCGTGGTGTGGCTCCATGTACACCGCCGTGAAGGTTGTTTGGCTCTTGCAATGGACGAAGCGGCGACAAATGGTCATCTTGCGGTTCTACAATGGCTTCACGCCAACACAAGCGCAGCTTGCACTACCTTCGCTATAGATTTGGCTGTGGAGTATGGGCACTTCGACGTGGGGTTTGGCTTCGCCAGCACCCTCAAGAAGGGTTCACGGAAGGGGCTGTGGATGGAGTTGCGGCTCATGGTCATTTCGATATGGTTGTGTTCCTCCATAATCATCGTTCTGAAGGATGCGGTGACCTTGCATCTGCCCGCGCTGCGGACTTCGGGGATGGTGATCGTGCAATGGTTAAAACGTTTCTATCCTCAATGTTTCTACAAAGCGTTGGTGGGTAAAGCTGCCCAAAATGTGGTTGGATCGAAGCTGAGATGATGTAGCAGCGCGTCCTTATGATTTATCATTAGCGGAAGTGCTCTAATCGGCAACCTTCAACGGGATACAACATTTCTGAAAGTAGCTAGTTCGTTGTAAACGTTCTGTATAAGTCAGTTTGCATGCTGTTTTCTGCAGCCTGTCATTGTTCGGAGGCACGCTGAAGCCAAAGTAAAATACCCCAGTTTTCAGTTCTTGCAGCATTGTCGTTTGCGGCGGCAGACAGCGCATAATGTGTACGCTGCTGCACGGCTTGTAGAAATTCACAGGAACGGGGGCGACTACGCGAAATCCACTACAAACGGTCAACTTCCAATTACACATCCACTAACACATCCGAGATTGTCTCTCGTACATTTCACTGCAAAGATACATACATCACCGCATGTCAAGTATGACCTCTTCATGCGAGCACCCGCGATAGACTTGCCTGTTGGGCCAGGAAACAGATTGACAATCCATCAATCTCGAAAACTTTATCTCCGGTCGTGTTATCAATCTAATCCTCCCATCGATCCGAGAAATCGATGTATCTATCCATCAATCTTCCAATTTTCTATCTCAACAACGACAAGCGCCCGTATTACACAAGGTATTAGATGAATGATCTAAACCTACCGGGTCATAGACGCTGGTTTGCTCATTCGACAACCATTTCAGCTTTTCCGTTTCCAGCCACACGTCTCCGCAGCACGACAACAATGGTTTTTAACGATAGCGACGAGGAATCCAAAAGCAAGATCCACCACTTAACATCATGGATTGTCCTGTTGACGCTCCAGCAAATACAGGAGGTGAAACATCTACCCTGGCAGAAGCTGAACAGCTAAATGAAGATGCCAAAGATGAAGACGGAGCTAGGGAGAGTGCGCGCCTCCAACATCTACCTATCTCCACCAACTGTGATCTCGCCTCGACAGATACATTTCCAACACATTCCACTGTGCCTCCGAACGATGCTGACAAAAAGCCGAAACAAACCCTGAACAACATTGACTATCTCGCGAGTATCCCAGCAAACTCAGTGGATGAACGTGCCGCAACAGATGGCGATCATACAAATCGAGTGGCTGACGTTAAAACTGGAGCTACAGAGAGTTCTCCCGAAACCGAAACGCTTGCTTCTTCATCGCTTCCTCGAGTTAGCGCTGATGTTACCGGCGTTGATAACGCTGGAACGGCGAAGAGCGACACAGTCCTTACACCAGACACCTCAGGTGTAAGGATTCTCTTGAATAGCTTTTCAAAAAACCTAGGTCTGCTCCTCCTTGGGCCTATGTTGGCCGCATATTCGCCAAAAACCTGTTCGACAATGGAAAACATGGCAAGGCTCCGGCGCTTTGGCAGAGGTCTATGTTGCGGATTCGTCCATGGATCACTTACACCTCACGCTTTTCAGTGAGGCCGTGGGCTTGCTTTACGACGCTCTGGTACCTGGTACAACCTGTTATTTTGGATGGGCGCATTACGCGAGCATTTGCTCGCACCTGCTCGGAAGCGATCGAAATTTCTTTCCGTGAAAATGCCGACATCCATCGAATGCCAGATACACCGCCGAACCTACTCAAACCCGAGCTTACTCCGCTTACTGATTTAAGATCATATGTCGAGGGAGCAATTATATATATCATCGTTGTCGTACACGCGGTGAGCGCTCTAACCCTTGTAACCCGGGACTCTGTATCCTACAGATTAGGCGATATGACAGGATATAGTGTTCAGCAATGTTCGCCACAGGCTAAAAGCCCTATACAAAACTTTGTATAGGGGATATCATTGAGGATCAGCAAAGGGGAGATAGAAAGGCATATTTCCAAGTGATTAGAAAATACAATATAGATCACTTAAAGATTTGAAAATCCAAACGGAAGCCCTCAAACGACTTTCCCTCTCTCGCGCGTCTAAGCCTCCCATTTTCAAGAGCGATGAATAACAACGGGGAGAAGACATTCAAGCAGCTGTGGCGCCACCTCTCGGGCTGCGGGTGGAAGGTGCGCAGGCCCAAAGGACTCAGTATGGACTTCACTTATGTCAAGCCTGGGGTCAAGGGTCGATTGGACGCATCCAAGCGCGCTGTTGACTTCTTTGTTGATATGTGGAGCATCTAATGTTGTATTTGTCCGGAGAAACTAACCTTCTGCGTGTAGGATAGAACGAGCATATGGCATTTGGTCGGAAGGAGGGGATGCTGGCGCTGCCATTGCCACCAACACCTCTCCCTGCGGGCCTCCAGCAACGGGTAAAAAAGGCCGGCCCGAACTCGTCATCGACAGAGCCCGCTCTGTTAGACAATTCTACGCCTCGTGTGACGAATCCCGCAGCGACAGCCATCTCCTGGTCGGTTCCAGTTGCGCATCCAAGTGCGGTTGTTGCTGATGACTCTACTGCGCCTACTCTACGCGATACAGAATGAGTAGATCTCACACCAGAGCGCCTATTCTGGATGACCCTGAACAAGACCCGCATTCTCGCCGTTCTGATGATGCCGACGAGGCGAAGAGTGAGAGCGATGTCCACGATGACGTGAATCCCCTGCTGGTTCCTCTGGACGAATTTGACAGTGATTTCTTCTTGGACGCGATGCGAAGAGAAAACCTGTTTGATGGAGTTAGTGCTGATGACGTCAACTTACACAAGGACACGGACGATAGCTGTTCTGAGTCGGAAGCAGACGGTAACGACAATGGAGACTGCGATTCAAGCGACGAAGGCGTTGACGACATTGAAGATGACGAAGGGGGCGAAGAAGTAGATTACACCTTTGGCCTGGCGACAGAAGACAGACGACCTTCGACAGATTGGTGAGACGGGCTGGGAAACGTACAGTCAAGACCACAGCGGTAAGTCGGGATGGTACAGAATAAGTCTAACACCAAACTGACTTAGTCTGTATTATCACTCGTTACACAGGTGACTTGCTCCTCGATGCTGCAGATGACTACTATGCCGGGCCGACGGGACCAACACGCTCTGCTGTTGCTTTCGCGGACTCTCCGCTGGGAATGTTCTTCTACTTCCTACCCAAGGCGATGCGGAGAAGAATCGCCGACGAGTCAAACCGTTACCGAGAGCAGAATATATCAGTGCTTGCTGTATCCCGTCGTACCCAGATTCTCGATCGACAGCAAAAATACCCTCGTGTCAGCGTGCTTAGCCAAGAGGAAATTGAGGCCAGTTTGCAGAGTTTAAGCCCATCAAAGCGCACGAGATCGTCCACGTGATTGCGCTGCTGTTTGCCAGAGCAGTAGCACCTATTCGCGACGGCCTCGCTGGGCACTGGCGTCAAGGTGAAGATGGAGCGATTCCAAGAGGAACCTTCGCTCGCTACATGAAGCGTGAACGCTTTGAGGCCATTATGAAGTTCTTACATTTCAATGACAGCACAAGCAGTTCAGCTGCACATGATCGAGCTTGGAAGATTCGACGGATATTGCAGACGATGGAGAAGACTTTCCGCCGTGGGTACCGCCTCGGCAAGGTGATTTCTTTTGACGAAGGAATGATTCCTAATCGTAGCAAGTTCAACCCCGTCCGTGTCTACATGCCCAACAAGCCCAGCAAGTACGGAACGAAGTCTTACCTTACGTGTTATGCAGAGACAGCATACTGTGCGAGGTGAGTTGGGTTATTCTGTAGACAACTGAATACATTGTGCTGTATGGTACAGAATGAGCTCAGAACTAACAGTGATATGCTGTATTTGCACGTAGAGTCGAGATATATTGTGGCGCAGACAAGAAGAAGAACAAACGGGGGACGTGTTGGGTGCGGGGCCCAAGGCTGTGGTGAGAAACATCTCAAAGGCACTTAGCGGTCAGCCCATGAAGCGGCTATTTGTGACGGACCGCTTCTATTCAACTGTATATCTCAGTCTAAAGCTCCTGGACATGGGGTTATACCACGTAGGCACTACTCGAACGGATCGTCTTGGCTGGTGCAAGGCGATCAAGTTCAAGCAGAAGCAGCGACCGCAGAACATGGGACGAGGAACCTACCGCATAGCACAAGCATCACAGCACCCGGAGCTTGTCGCATTGAGCTGGATGGACTTCCAGGCAGTGTACATGCTCACAACAGGATGTAGCACCCACCCAGCTACGGTTCAGCGGACTGAGAAGAACGGAACCCGCAGCACTGTGCCCTGTTCCGAGCTGGTCGAGAACTACGCGAAAGGCATGGGAGGCGCCGGCGTGCATGACCAGCTGAGGCTTCAGCAGTACAGCATTGATATGTGTGTGAGCTTTCGGAAATACTACAAACAGTTGTTCCTGGGGGTTTGACATGGCAGTGGTGAATGGATTCATCATTCACGGCATCGTACAGAAACGAAAAGGCCTCCAAGCACCTACCCACGCTGACTACCTGCGACGGTCGCACACGGAGCTGCTGGGGCTGCGGTCAAGTCACTTTGATAGCCACCCGGTTGCAGAGGACTTGGTTTCCGTCCCTGTTCCTCGTCAAGAACACATCGTCGAGAACGTCGAACACCTCTACAAGCCTGGCATCGATAAAAAGCACCATCAGCATTTGTGTAAGGTTTGCTCAGCATTTGCGCCCCCAAAACCAAGTCTTTCGAGAGCATGTGGTTCTGCCCCAGCTGTAGCGACGCATTTGGTGGACACGTACCGGTTTGTATACAGGCGAGAAGGCTGGAATCGAGCAACACGCTGACATGCTCACAAATTTGGGACCAAACCTGGAACGATGGAACTGCCATCCCACCAGCCCAAGGGATTCGATTCAGGAAGCGCAAGCGTCCAGTTGAGCATGCCGGGAGAGACTGAGCGCAGGAACAATTCAGCCAGCTCCTCCTCACTAATCCGTTAGTTAAGAACTGACCGATTGGTTCCTCTGCACGCATTTGCAACTTCGCTGTGCACCAAGGCCTTTTGGCACCAAAGCGCCTTGGCGAACCGTTTTGACGAGGAATATAGTTTGGGAGGAACTAGGGACTGATTACATGATGTCGTCAGCCAATTGAAAAGCGTTGTTTATCATCTGCTGGATACATTGTCGCTGTTTTACCCACTTGCTCAACATTTATGTACAAATTTGTACGGATTCTTCCACGTTCCCATGAGAGGGCTTGGACCGGGATATATATAGCCCCAGTCGATGTATACTTTATTCAAGTTGAAGGACTAATCTGTATCCTACAGAATAAAAGCTCGGGTCAGAAGGGTTAAAACGGATCACAACTAAGAAAGGGAAGCCACTTGACAAAAGGGATTTGCTGCTCGTAGATGACTCAGGCGTGAGTTTGGTCTGCACTACGTGGGAACAGCTGGCGCGTGACCAGAGGTTCGGATTAGCAGGAAAATTTGTGTATTAGTATTATTGAAACTTATGCCGAGGTCAGGATTAATATGTCGTAATACTAAGGGCCTTTTAAAAAGTGAGTATTAGTATTAATACGAAAAGGATTAATCCTTGTGAAAATGCTTTTCCAGAAACATTATAGAGCAGAGCAAACTGCTGTCCTCCTCGGTTGGCGGCGTAATCGGCACCGGGGTCAAGTCTGTACGCTATGTAGTTGTTGATCTGTCCATCGCTGCCGGAGTTGCTTGCGCCAGAGACGAGCTCACGTCTCGGCACCTTCCGTCGGTGTTGTCGGAGCAGTGGTGAAGGGTGTGATCAGTACCGGCGGCACCGTTTTGGTCTGAGTACGGAAGCATCGATTATTGTCTCTTTCAACGATTTTGCCAATCTATTCGGGGTTCTTATTTGTGGTCCTTTGGAGATTAGTAGCTAGAACAATCCGAATTGCTCCATGGGTTGATGCATTCGGGCTTTCCGGCTAACACGACCTCTTGTCTGGTGACTAATCTGACCCTTATCGTCGCACACCACGCTACACATTCAAGGTAGGGGTCAAGTCTTCCGCTTCTATTTGTTTTTAAGACGTCGCTTTAGCTTAAAAAAATCGGGAAGGCACAATAGGTCACCAGTTGCGTCGGTCGTGTCGTCAGCGAAGGTCGGGGACTAAGTGGTCGCTGCATCCGCACTGCGTTGGTACCACATTCGTGTCGACGAGCGTAGTTTCCGCTTTTGTGGCGGTCTTGTCCACCGTTGTGCTTCTTTGGGTCACGTACGCGTCGCCCGAGGCATCTCCGAAGGTCGTATATGACGTGGTGACCGCATCGCTAATATTTTCAATCGTTTTTAGATCAACAACATTAAGCTCTAATAAAATTGGAAAAGGATACGGTGGAATGCTGTTGCGCTGAAGGAGATCTGTCCAATAACGGATCTCGGGCGGAGATGTCGTTAGATAAGCTATCGGTAGAAGTGAGAGAGAACGGGGCTGGATCATCACTTGACTCGCGTAGGGAGGAAGTGTTGCCACTATATCGATCACAATTTCCGGTGTGCCAAAGTATCAAAACGTATTACATCTAATACAAATCCGAAACCCCATATTAATACAGGTAATACAAAATTAGCTTTAAGAATCGTGGTATAAGTAGTAATATAATCGATATTAATTCGCAAAAAGTAGTAGTGAGTAATACAATACTTTGGATAATCCGAACATCTGCCCGTGACATCAAAGACACTACTGAAGGTACCGTCGTGATTATCATGAAGGTAGCAATCACCGACTGTAACAATCTTCGCTCCGTCAACATTGCTGCAGGATCAGAAATCCCTTTTGAACCAGCATTCACTCGTGCCAGTGAACTGGAACTCTGGTACTCTGGTTTACCTGCCAATTGCGACTTTGCACCGCTCAATGTGTAGGCTTAAATCTAATGGAAATGAAGCCATCCTAGAGGGTTCTGCTACATGTGATTTAGCATCTCGTCTTTCACGTAAGTGTTTTGTTCTCGTACATCGCTATCCCAGCCTTCGCACAGCCCTCGTAGGGACGATCCGAGAACCGTCACGTATCCTATACAAAATCATATCTGGACACAACCGTAACTTTCGAAAAGTTTATGCTATACAAATATGCCGTTAGAATGACTTAGAAACTAATAAACTGTCACCATATATCCCAAAATCTGTGAATGTTGACTGAGTCGCCCTGAAGCGACATTCAAGCAACCGGCGGCTAATGCTGACCCATTGTAGCCTAGAACAACATTCAAGTGACCTGACACGAGTACCGAGTAGGCAAACGCCATCAATGAAACCTGAACGCAGTCGTCGGAATCAAGTGGCAGCACTAGATGCGAGGTCACACCCACAGAAGTAACGTCACAGGACGATGCAACACGCCACAAAATGACGTAAATAATACTGTAAGGTTTTGGAATTTCCGATTATCTTGAGATCGAGCAAAACAATCAATCAACAATCTATATTTCCACAGCCTTGATCCGTAAATGATCCTGTTGCCAAATATCCAGAGCTCCCCGGGCAAAGCACGACATTAATTGAGTTTATATGAACTTAGCAGAGTCACGAATGTGAGCTTAGCTGAGTGATTAGTATCCCCAGCTGAGTACGACCCTTCGGCCACCCAGCAAGTGATTACAAGATGGGAGCTCGGCGAAGGGTTGCTGAGACCCAAAATGACATTATTCACTAGGTATATGTATTCGAGATTAGGAAACCATTAGGAGGAGTTCCTTCGGGACACCCGGAAGATCTAAGGTAACAGAGCAGAAATATCTAAGTACAAGACAAGCGTATACTTTCTGGTAAGTCCCTGTGTGGGCTGGATTATGCTGCCATTAACACCCAAGAGGCAGAGCCTGTAGGGTGTTGACAGGTGGCGCCAAGAGGACAAAGTTGGCCCGGGAAATGGTGTGCCTCGTCGAGCGCGACGAAAAGGTCTCGCTAAGTCAGCGTGCCGGTACGCCGAATAGCCCGGGTGCCGTGACCGAGTAGCCTTTGCTCTCGGTGACTCGTAAAAGCGCTAGCACACCGTCGTCCGTCCTTTGGTGGATGGCACGGGGTTTCAGGAAGTCAGCGAGCTCAGCTGGCTTCTGAAGTATTAACGGGCTTTATTTCTTGGTCCAGGCTAGATCGAGACACCACTGTCCACGTTGGGCTGAACCGCTGGGAACAACTCAGCGGCGGGCGAACAAACACCGACTAGCTCGGCGATTGTTGTGTTTGTTGCTTATGGATCCATATCTGACGGATTTGTGTGTTCTGCAATACAATAGCAGACTATCGCGGGTATGGTGTCGACTACATTGGCGGCTGTGAGAAGTCGTAGATGAAGCAGAGCGGAAGTTAAGGGGTCGTTTCCCGGTCCATCGATTTGGTCAGAAATTGACGCGGTGCTTCCCTCGGAGTGCTTTGCATTCTGGAATACACGGTCACCTGCTGAAGCACTCCTTCTCTTCTACAAGCTCTTCAATCATCTGGTTATGAGCTACAACACGCTTCCGCGCCGCCCCGACCGTTTAGGGAGCAAGTGATGTCGCGAAAACAACTTTATGGGAGAAACTACGCTTCGTAGAAGCCCCGATTCAAAGCGCGGCTAGCTGCGGGTGGTCTGTGGGACATTATTTATAAAGAGGAGATGCCGCTACCCTATTTCGCTAGCGCCGACGAGAAGGATGACTTCTGGGCTAGAGAACAAGACGCCAAGACTTTCCTACTCGACACGCTGAGTGATGAGCTGGTCATTGCCGTCACCAACCTCAGTATACCTACAAAAAGTTTCAGTGCATCGAGGGCACATTCGAAGCGAAAAATGGGGAAACCTCTGCAAACTCCGAGAGGATATTGTATGCGTACGATATGACGACGGCGCCGGTATGCTGGAGCATATTAACAAGCTCAAACGAATTGTTGGGCAGTTGGCAAACCAAGGAAAACACGTTGATGACGATGAGAGTGTTTGGCAGCGTTTGGTTAGCCTCCCAAACTCTTGGGGTAATTTAAAGCCCAGTACTTTATACAGGACTCGACCATCCCATGGAACACCTTGGAAGCGAATGTTGTCGCTGAGGCTTCACGTAGAGGTGCCGTAATCAGTGCAAACACCAGAGAGACCATTTCGCTGACACCGCCCAAGACTTGACTGTTACCACGGTGGACCAAGCTAATGCTGCTATGGTGACAGCACTATTTGGGAGGCCAGTGCAGCGGATAGGTTTACAACAGCGATATCGGCACCAGGATGACAATGGCAGCTAACGCTGCCACTACTGCAAATAGGCTGGCCATTTTCACCGGGACTGTAGCATCGGAAAACGTCATCGGGATGAGTTCCGCTCGATCAAGCAGCAGGGAGCTTCAACATGAGATTCTCTGGTTGTGCAATGACAGCCACTACAACGTTTTAGGGATGAAGATAGTGAAGCAATTGCTGAGGTGGTGGCACGCGGAATCATGTCTGGGACCCGAACGCCACGTCGGAGCTGCTATGGCAAGCAGCCCTGCTGATCCGCGTATGTGGTTTATTGATACTGGGTGCACTCAGCATATTTGCCTTGACAAAAGCCAGTTGGCGTCTTTGCGTCGAAACGATACCGCTGTCAAGACGGTAACGATTGCGAACGATTCCTTAGTCCCTGTGGAAGGGCTTGGTGCAGTGATCCTAAGTTTGGACGAGTAAATTCCAGGGGAACGACGAAGCACTCGATTGAGCTTAAGGGCATCTTGTTTGTCCCGAAACGGACGAGGAATTTGCTGTCGGTGGTTCAGCCGGCTTATAACGGTGTGCAGTTTGATTTTCACACGCGTCCTGAGGGCTGTATTATGACGAGAGTGGTATCATTGCTCGCCTGTGGCTCTACAAACGGCCCCTGCACGCTGGCTACGCTGAACTCGCAACCATCGGCATTTTACGTATTTCCACAACACAGGATGCAGCTAACTCACCGACGGGTTGGCCACACTGACGGCTCCGGTTTGACGAATATGTTGCAGAAGAAGTCTGTCACCGGTCTGAGTGACGAACGGGACAGCAGATGAGATCAACGTCTGCGACGCCTGTCAACTTGAGGCGAAAAAGCGAGCTTCATTCCCCTCGGTTCCTCGGCCAGCGACAGCTGGCCGAGGCCACCTCGTGCAACTCCGTCATTCCTAGCGATATCTTCGGCCCAATTGAGGTTCCTGCACTTAATAGGGCTCGATACGTTCTCCTGTTAGTTGACTCACTTTTTGATAACGTGGTTTATCAATTCATGGCCCTCCAGGAGGAAGTTAAGGGCGAGAAGCCATATCTTAAAACTTATTTTGTCTGCGAACTTCGGGTTTGTTCCACTCGATTACAGACGTGATGAACGAATTGTTTAGGCCCTCCGAGCTGCAAAAGGCGTCGATTTGGTGGCGAATGCACCCGACGAAGATACATGTTTTATATTTCTGATTTACCAGTTCATGGCCTACGGGACCCCATTCAAAGATTCATATAAAACTGACACGCCATGACTGTCCACAACAAGTAGAAGGTGAGACGCCATCGGAGGCGCAACTTATTCTGTTGGTGCATCCGTTGTTTCTGATGTTGGGGTATTGCTTGGGCCCCTCTTTTTCCGCGGAGGAGACGTCCGCGTGTCCACGATACGAATAATCTTAGCCGTTGAATCGACCGATTTGCGTATGTCTTTTTTCTGGTCGGAGATGGCGGAAGCTCTAAAAGTTGCTTCCTGCCGTCCTCGCACACACTCAACCAATTTGTCAAACCCGATCTCGCTGTTTATGATCCCATTCACCTTCATCACCCCTTCTCCTTCGTGGGAAGTCGATATCTTATAACCTCGCTCCAAAATTATCGTGGTCCATGAACTGGTCAGAAAATATCACAAGCGGTTGAGATCCAAACATACGGTTCGCATTGGATAAAACTAGAGAATGAGCCATGAACTGCTAGGGCCCATGTATTGATAAATCACGCTATTACCACGTATACCTGCTCCACCAACGATCTGACTTGTCGAGCACAAACTTGCCGTCGAAAATGAGCACAGTCGGCCTCTCCCGAAATTTGTGAGTGATAATAGTGGATAACTTGTCTGACTTATTAAGAAGTTCTACATGCAATATGGAATTGACCGCTACACCGCGATTGCACATACGCCCGAACAGAATGACATGGCTGAAGTCCGTTTCCGTATTCTATTTAAAAATGCTCGGACGGTGTTAATCGACAGAAACTCTCCCAAGCAGCTCTTCGCGATTCCCTTCGCGCAGTAACCCATGAATAACGCCTGATTAACGCGACGACGAACAAGACCCCGCACGAACTCTGGCTGGGACACAAGCCGGTTGTAGCCCATATTCATGGCTTTGGATATCTATGCTACGTGTATGTGCCAACAAAGTGTGATCGGCCGGAATCGCAAGTTAGACGAGCTACAAAGTGTCAAAACCTTGAATACAGGTCAATTCGGGGTATTTTTAAAGGGTTTGCTGTCTCGCAAAAGGGGTGGAGAATCCTAGATTGCACGAGTGGCAAGGTTCTGACCTCCTGTCATGTCTCAATCGATGGATCCTCTCTCCGACAGCAGAAGAACGTCGCAGACAGGAATTTTGCGCGCTGAGCACGCGGCTCCCTGTGAACTTCAATTGCTCTGTACGCACTGCCCTTTTTCGATGTGAAATTACTTTTCTATTGTGGCAAACCTAAATTCCAGCGGTCTAAGGCTCATGATATCGCTTTTTCGACGAATTTGTGGAGAATATCGACTTGTCGGAGGTCAACACTGCAACCGTGCTTCCATTGCTTCGCCTGTACACTCGTCACGTTTTAACTGTTGTGTAACTGATCTCACTACAAGTGCTTATCACGGGAGCTGCTAATCCTATCTTGCATGCCAGCAAGAGACAACAAGAGGCGTCGGCTCTCATGTCTCTGGAAAACGTGGAAGCCAAGCCTCACATGGGTGTAGTAGCTGGAAAATGAATAATCCAGGAGCCCTGGTAGTAAGAGGAGGCGGTATGGAGGGACTGTATAAGGTGGAAGGAGGCGATTAAATGCGAAGCAGCCGCTCTTCTGGGAATCAAGGATTGGACCCCCGGAAAGTGGGCTCTGTCATGTAACTGGCTGTTAAAGATAAAGTACAAGGGTGATGGTTCGGTGGAACGCTACAAGGCCCGGCTCGTGATAATCAGCTGCCAATAGGTTCGCTATATCGAATGTTATGATAACTTTGCGTCAGTTGTTCGATTCGAATCACTGAAAGTATTGCTAGCCATCGTTTGCAGGGAGTGCCATCACATGGATACTGAGACGGCCTCTCTAAACGGCGATCTGGAGGAGTAAATATTCATGAAGCAGCCTAAGGGAGTGATTATCGAGGGCAAAGAGGTTTATGTCTGCAAACCGCTAAAATAGCTATACGGCCTAAAGCAGGCATCCCGCGCTTGGCATAAGGTATTGGCCGCATTCCTGTCCCAGGAGAAGTTCGATAAGCTGTCATGTGAATTGTGTGTGTACATCCGACGCGACCGAGGGAGCTTGGAATTGTAGCCGTATATGGAGATGACTTGTGGTTGATTTTTTCGAATACGCCTGGAACACTGCAGAGCTTCAAGACTGCAATCGGAAACGCGTATGGACCAAGGAAATGAGTCCAGTGATCTTTCTTCTAGGACTGCAAATATCGCGAAACCAAGCGATCCGCAAACTCTGGATTTCCCAGACGTCGAACGCAGATCAAGTGGTCCAACGTCGTAACATGGAGCACAGCGTTGGAGTCAATACTCCGACAGCTGCTAGTAAGAAACTCACCAAGGACCAAGTCCCCGCGTAAAAAAACAACAAGTGTGCTAAGTTGAACGACAAGCCATTCCGACTGGTAGTTGGTTCATTGATGTGCGAGATGATAGGGACACGTCCAGACCTAGCGTACGCCGCGCAGGATGTGAGTCAATACCCTAATGGTTTTGGAGCTCCTCACTGGGAAGCCGTCAAGCGATGCATTCGGTACCTGAAAACTACGCAAGAGCTTGGTCTCGAATTCATAGGCAAATTAGTTACTCTCAGAGCATACCCGGATTCCGACTATGCGGCCAACGAGGACGACCGAAACTCTGTGTCAGGCTGCGTGACAATGGTCGGACGGAGCACTCTGACTTTGAGTTCTCAGAAGCAACGCATTGTAGCTCAGTCGACAGCCGAAGCTGAGTTCGTGGCATTGGCTCGCTGCACGCGCGAAGTCCTCTTCTTGCGTCAAATGCTGAGTGAACTGGAATTTGGCAGGGTCCCACCCTTAGTCGAGAAGATAACCTGGCATTCATAGCAATTACCGAGAATCCGACTCACCACTCAAGGATTAAACATATTGATGTGCGTTACCACTTTGTGAGAGATCATGTTCTGCTCAAGGAAGTGATCATCAAGTACGTGACGGCGAAGGAGAACACGGCCGACGTGATGACAAAGGAGGTTGTGAGGACCTTTAGAGGACAATATGGAGCAGGTTGGATAGAGTGCCGTGCCGGAGTGTGAGTAAGACACTGAAGTCGCATAGCATTTCCGGCGTTTACCAGGAGCTAATGTCCCGAAAGTGAGTATCGTGCAGCGACGGGAGAGCTGGAGCACGCGGACTTCACGTTTTTACTTACTGGACCGGGTCACAAGCGATGCGGCGATGAAGGATTCACTCCATTGCGCTGTTAAGTGGCCACTGTTTGGGGCAGGATATGTAAGGCTGTATACTAGCAACAACAATTGGGGTGCCAACACCTGGGGAGCAGCGCTTCTTGGCATCCGTCACAGCACCAATATATACACTGCGGGGAGTGTTGAAGTTAGCCTGCAAGTTGCAGTGCACCACAACCGACTGGTAGTGCCCATGTGGCAGCGTCGTGTTACGTTGCGCGCTATGTGGGACACTGCGGAAACCAGTGGCGAGCCAAGATGACGACGATCGACACATCGGAGACGCAAGTGCCATCACCACGCCTTTGTTCGCATACCAATTCCCGTGGATGGAAATCATCCCCGCACACATGAAAAATAATATTCGTCCATACATGCAGGCCCCAGCAATCGCGAGGTAACGACGACTGCAGAATTTGGACACAGTACGTGCGTATGAACTGCCACGTCTGAGAGCAGCTGCAATTTTGCTGGCGCTAGCAGTGCGAAGCATCAAATGGCGGTCCATCTCTCAGACTGCCATTTTCTATTGTGATTCCCGTCTAAGTTTACCCTTTCTGGTCTATGCCAAACCGCACGCCCAAACCACGCGCTCCACGGGTTGGCCAAAATTGTGGAGCTGCCACTAACTCCGCACCTCCCACACTGCCGCAGCGGCTTGTAGTCCGACTGAGGTGCGTCTAGCAGAGAAGACCATGACAGTCTCGTGATACTAACGCTGGTTTGTAATATTGGCTAGAAGGCTCTAGTGTCTTCTTAATTGGCACCAGGAATGGAGGAAGCTGTGACAAATACTAAGACCATAAGTGTAAATCATTAATGTGGCTGTTTCACCATGTAATGAAGCAATTGAACGGTTCCATGCTTATTCAGACTTGGTCGTAGAAATGATACGTTTTATTCACCTTGACATGCATTACCTTGTTCAACGCTGAATCAGTTGGGCTTGCAACAAACCACGCATCGTCCTCTTTCACGGCCTGGTCCTACGCATGGCGGCTGAATATCCCCCAGCGCTTGTGCACAATATCACGAAATGTGGCTCCATTAGCAGCAAATATCTCAAGCATTCTGCCCGATGAATCGCGCATTCCAACCGTATTTTTGACGACGCCTTGCACAACCAGCTGCAGGCGATGCTGATCTGCATTGCATGGCGGTGCGTTTAGCGATCATGAGCTCGCTGATGATCAGGATGTGCCGAGGATGACGCAGATTGTGGAGGAGTGCGTTCCCGCAAAGAGTATGGTGATACACGGATGCTTGACGCACTTGAGGGAGGTGTCCTTCGCGCTGACGTTGGTCGTCGCCCTGAAGTTTCAGATAGTGGAGCTCATAAGCTCTACCTTGGTGAGCATCTGTAGTAGCCGTTGTTGAGATTGCCCGCTCTGCAGCTTCGTCGACCATGTTGCTTTTGTATGCAACGTTGCCGTCGTCGTGCAGGTTGTTGCGGTCGAGCAGGTCGCCATTCGAGCAGGTCGAGAAGGCCGCCGTCGTCGAGCAGGTCGCCGTCGTTAGGTGGGTTGCCCGTGTCAGTCTGCCCTCCAAGTCAATGTGAGACACACAAATGTTCTGTAAAAATACATATCTTGTGCTGTTAGCGAGACTTGCGCGATGTGGTGTGCGGTTGGTTTGAAGAACCGCGCAGGAAATTTCGAGTAGAACTCACAATACAACATTGGTTGCTGATCGCTCGTGTTGAAAATCGGATGAAGCTTAGCGATGGCTGGTGCGGAAAAACTTCAACAAGTACAACAGCGCAGTGACAGATTCCAATCTGCTGTCGGTACTTGATACATAAACGGATGTAAATCTGCTGACTTGTGTACGACCCGTAGGAAATCCTGTACAAAATCACTTGCAGATACTACTTCGTAATTATGTTCGAGTTTACCAACCCCGGTCTGCAGAAGATTTCGACAGCAGTCTCAGAGGGATGAGGTTCCCGAACGAGTATCTACAATGAAAATAGCGTGCCCTATATCCCTTTTCATTGAAGTACACCTTGAGGATGAACACGAATATGCTCGGAAGCTTCGCTAGCTTTTTTCTACGTGCGTAGCTGTTTCTTGTTCACACCGAGTCGGCATTTCACTTCCGATTTTGCATCCCCAAAACCAAGCCGCACATCACTTCCGACCCACACACCCAGCAACTCCACTACGACGATCGTTACCCGAGACAAATGGAGCTACTCGAAGCGATCCGACAAGGCGTCCTTGAGATGAAGGAAGAGGAAGCAGTCAACTTCGTTTGCAATGTTACTAATTTTCGCGAGTTTATCGACGTGGTCAACCCCGCTGACGACGTGACGGTTTCAATCAAGATGTGTTGTCTGACGACTCGTTTTTGCTAATTAAAAGAGAATTTCCCGAGATTTCGGGAGATTATACTATTGTAATAAATAAAATTTATGAAAATGCTCAATTAACTGTACCATATGTAATTAAAGAGGAGGCTATTTCCTATATTAAACCTAATCCAGTATTAAAAGAACATATTTTTTACAAAATATAAATTCCCCCAAAACCTAAGCGATTTGGTTCACAATGGCGATCACGGGACGCGTGTGACGCTGATCGACCCTCCAGCACGGGGTATTTGAAGACGCGGTGACGGCGCTGAGGGAGCTGACTGCAATCAAACTCAAGCCCTACCTGACCCAGATTGCCGTTTGAGATGCGAAGCCCAAGAAGGTGCATATGTCAAACCGTTCATGCTGTTCCGTCCGGGTGCCGTCTACATATTTCGCCAGGTGGAAGGTGTCTTCTTTAAGCGGAAATCCCAAAGGTGGCCGTCATTATGGACGTGGGAACAACGACAAGATTGCTGAAGTCTGACTGCCCCGATACTCCGAAGAAAAACGGCAAGACCAAGCTCCGTAAAACATCGTCTGCCTCGAGTAGATCTATTGAGTAAAACAACGTCGAGGACGACGAATGGCTGGACATGACGATGGACACGGAGAGCAAGACGGAGGAGGAACCGATGTTTTTAATCAAGACTCGCAGAAACGCTCCAGTCCGCACTTAAGAGTGTCCAGGTGGTTAAGAGGTGATGTATATCTGTAACAAGCTACCGGCAATGAGAAGGAGCGATATCATCGAACAATGATGCGTGCGTACAAGTAGCGCGATCATGGGTAGGGAAATCGATGATAGCGTGCAGAACCTCGATACGTTTCTTAAAAATGGGTTTCTGGCTGTTTTTACATTTATACGCATTCGATTTGTCACGAAAACGCTTTGAGATTTAGTAGGTAGATTTCATCATGGCGATATTACAGGTGTAAAGCGTGCCTGCCGCCAACTCTCTTGTCACAAAGAACGTGATTGCCTTGTTGTAAATCTGCGACGGCTGCTTCATCCCATGTTGTACGAGAAGTACCGGTCAATCTCCAGCTCGTATAGGCTTGTTCGGGTGGGGGCCAAAAGCGAAGTGCCCCCGAGCAGTTCGGAGAGGATGACGTCTCAAAGACCGCGCGGTCTCTCCTACGTCTGCATACTCAATTTAATATAGTACTGCGTAAGTACTAGTCACTACTAATTATTTCTCTCATAGGATAAGGATAATTTTAGCCAATCTGATACACTCACACTCCCTATGACATGCCGCCATTCCTGTCTAGACGCCATATCCGAAAAATCCCAGAGAGAGTAGTAAGCTTTTCCATTTCGGAGTTCGTCGGGCACCGCGCTATCGTCGCTAAAGCCTGTCTTGTCGGAACTCGGATAGACCCCTCTGCAGCTGGTGCACTTGTTGCTGCTTCTCGCTTTTATAACGATGGCTTCACTAACTTCTGCGGCTGTGCCGCCACATCGCGCGGGTGCCGCGTCACCGTCGTATTCGGTGTCGTCTGGCGACTCGAATGATTCAGATATCGGTGCGCTGCTCCATGACCCCTCTTCACTGCACATATTGAGGGAGTGTCGGACGACAATGCATCCAGTGACTCTTCCGAATCTTCCTTTCGTCTTTTGCGCGACAGGGACGGCTCCGTTACTCCCTGAGCTCGTCGGTGGCGACGATGTCAATACCATATCACAGTCTCAGCTACGTCGAGTTATAGATCAGGCTGGGTGGTATCCCTACGACCTCCCAGACGCGCCGAAGGAGCACCCCAGCAATCATCCGTCTCAATCACTACGATTCAAATGCTGAATGGGATTACAGTGAGCCGGTGAACATTGTTCACCTGCAAGATGTCTGAGGTGAGGCACCGCATCGGTGCTACCTTGTCGAATGGAAGATGTCGCCTCTTCAATTGAGATTGGTGTAGGAAGAAAATCTGAGGCAGTACGCAGCGATGATGATGCAAGTTGATGCCTGAAAGGACACCAGATATCCTCGGCTGTTCATGGATTTCAACCAGCAGTATTTCACTGGGGCTACGGCGTCAGTTGACGGCTTCTGCTTCTTTGAATTAAAGGATCTCGTGACGGTGAAAAGGTGGAGGGAGCTTGGACGCGACTACACCCGTGATATGTCGTTCGGGGTGAATCGTTAGGACGTCACTGAGCTCTTCAAGGTCCTTGCCCGCAAAAACGTCGGGTCCGACTATGAGTTCTTGAAGAAGAATGTCGTAGACGGTTCCTTTTCGAGCGTGGTGCGCCTCCACGATTGCATGCTCCGTCAGCCTCCTAGGACGTATTTGGCCGGTGTCAGTGAAGACACCATTGACCACTGCTTTGTTGTGGTGGTTCGTGATCCAAGCGCAAGTTATGATGGTGGCTTCGGCTCTGTGGTTGCCTACAATGGCTATCATGAGGACGATGACCCCCTATCTCACCTGTGCCTCTCACGAATGTAGCGGGGAAAACCAAGCGAAGTGGATGGCCCAAGTCGTCTTGCGCCAAGGGTACAAGTGTCACTGCGGAAAGCGTAAGAATCAGCGGGAGAAGAATCACGAGAAATGTCTAAAGCAGCAGCAGCAGTACCCGTAGCTACCTTAGAGGATGCAATCGGGATACATGTAGGTCATTTGAGCCCCCATAATAATGCTTTTGTTTCTTCGTCTTTTGGCTCTTCTTGATGTTTCAAATGCTGCGATAAGATCAGGTATTTGTCTTAGTTTCTTCGGTGGTCCCCACGTAGGTTTCTCCTCGCCCACTCAATCCACAAGAAATTGGGTCCGTCGTTTTCGGGTTCACTTTCCAAGAAGACAATTCGCCAGTTGTCCGACTCTTCCTTTTGCCAGAACAACTTTATGAGGACGCGACAATCGCGTAGGCTCTTGGTACGGCTTCAGTGAACTTGTTCAACACTGAATGAAGCTTGTTCCCTGGCTGAATGTTCAGTTGATACGCATGGTTGGGCACCTTCCGGACAACCTCGTAAGGTACAATCCACTTTGGCCCTAGTTTAGAAGAGCTTGGCAACCCTGTATGCTTCGGATCAAGATGATGTGTACTTAAGCACACACGATCTCTAATCGCAAATGTCTGTTCGGTGTGATTGTAGTCGTAGACGTCTCGCATGCAGTCCTGAGCTTGTGCTAGTGCATCTCGACACCGCGGTAGGATTTCAGCTTGGTGTTCTTGAAAATCAGCACCTCTTCTGCTGACAGGAACCAAGTTGTTCGGTCGTTAACCGCAAAGGATTTAACATGATATACCCGAGGTCAGCCTCAAATGGTGCCATCTTGGTGCTCGATTAAAACTGTGGAGTTCACTGCAAATTCGGCGGGTGCAAGATGGACGTCCCAATCGTCTTGAAGTGGTCCTACGAGACGACGCAGGTACTCGTCATGTGTGTGGTTCATCCTCTTAGTTTGTCCATCACCTAGAGCTTAGTGCGCCGCAGTCATATTGAGACGCGTACCGCTGGACATGAAGACGTACTACCAAAATGCAGATACAAACTTTCGGTCTGGTATTTGCTTGCAGGCATTCCATGCAGCTTCCAGATGTTGTCGATCCAAAGTTGCACAACACCTTCACCTGTGACCGTTTTCGTGGTTGGCACGAAATGACACCTTTTATTAATCGACCAACGACTACCCAGATCGAGTCGACATTTGTCTTGGTATTGGACAAGTGATACGTCCATAGAGATGGATCTCCATCGCTCATCTGGAATAAGCAACAGTTCAAATAAACCAGGAGGTTTAGTCAGTCGTGATTTGTTCCGTCGCCTGACTCACAGTCCACAATAAACTTCTGCATTGACTTGATCATCTTGGACTAGTACCAATGTCGAGTCTACGCGAGGTACGTTCGCTCCGCGTCAGGATTTCCTACATAATTGGAGTCATGACACTCACTCATGATCCGTTGTCGAAGCTTCATGGAGTAAAGCACAACTACTTGTGGTGCTTCGTCGGCCAGCGACTGATACCATAGCAAATCATTTGCTTCGGAGACCATCAGTATCTCTTCCGATATTGTTTTCCAGCTCGAGGCTTCGCCGGTTATGTGCCTCTTAATCGCTGCGATCTTTAGCGTACACCACTGTGATCGTTGTGACCAATTCACTGTCCGTAGTGACATCGGTAATCTCCAGCTGGAACAAGTATCATTGAAGCAGGTCACATTTAGATCATGGAAGTACTTCGTCTCTGGTTCCAAGTCCGGCTTCGGCTTAATGCGTGAGCAATTCCGTTCTTCGCACCAGGAAGGTACGAGAAAGTGGCTGGTACTCCGCAAGGATATCATAACTTGCTTGAATCATACGCATATGCATTGGTTGACTTAAGTCAGGCAAGTGTCGTACTGGAGGATTGAACAAGCGTCGCTTGAGCTCCTTACAATTCTTCAGCTGCTCGTCATCGAAGTGGATCTTATCATTGCGCTTGTTCTTCTTCTTTAATGAGAGCAAGCATGGTTGCAGTGAGTGATGCGTAGTTTGGAAAAAAGCGCTGCACGTAACCGGTGAGTCCACAGCGGCTGTGATGCTCCGCTTTAGTTCGTGGAACCGGCCAGTCCTTAATCCTTTGCACTCTATCGGTCCATGCGCACACCTTCTCGCCCCACGAAGTCTCCCAGACTAGAAATCTCCGAAGCACAGAACACACACTTGGAAAGTTTAATGTAGAGCTTGTCGTCTCGCAAGATGTCCAACGTTTTGCGCAGAGCTTCCAAGTGTTCAGCGACGTCTGTTGACTTGGTGAAGATGTAGATATCATCATAATACGAACTTGTCTGCTTCAGACCACGGAAGATCTTTGATGCCAACCGATGCATGGTTGCGGGTGCATTGCAGACCCCACGGGTAACACCAGGCATTCCCAGAGTCCGTTCGGCGCTTGAAATGCAGTGAACTGGATATCTTCTTCACGCATGCGAACTTAATTATACGCTGACATTAGGTTCATCGTCGAGAAGCAGTGAGCTCCGGCGATGTCATCTATGATGTCTTCCTTCCTCGTCATCGGGATGGTCAGGCGAATTTTGTTTGAGCTGAGATACCGATAATCATGCACGAGCCGCTATCCAACAGGCTTCCTTACACAGAAAGTTGGAGTCGCAAGTGGACTGATAATTGGTCCGATGAGCTTTTCTCCACCATTTCTTCTACCCGCCGCATGATCTCGTGTTGCTGCTCTGGCGATTGGCGCCACTGTGGCCGATACACTGCTAGATTCGGATCCTTCACATCGATCCGATGTTCAATATCACGCTTCTCGGGTTGGCCTTCAAGATGTCTGGATGAAACATGGTATCCTTGTACTCCGTCAGTAGGTTGGTCCGTAAGCTTTCCCAGTCTGTCACTAGGTAACGCTGGCCCTTTTCGCTCCCAACATTATCCGGTTGATCTCGTCGCTGCGATGACCTTGCGACCTTCTTGATCGATTCGTTTGACAGAACCAGCATAAAAACAGGTTCGTCAGGAGTCTTGGGCTTGATTCACAGGTACTTTCTTATCTTCTTTCGTGTGATGTACTTGGTCTGCACATCAGTTGCATCAACGACACCTATCGTGAACATCGTTTCCACGATGATGTCTTTACCTCTGCTGCTGCTGCTTATCGCCAGCCTTTACCACGGGTTCTTTACCTGAAGTCGACTTCGTGTCGCTTCCCATCACCGAGCCTCTGCCGACTGACTTGAGGGTCAGTTGCCCGCAAGCAACTACTGGGGTACCACTCAGCGCAGTTTCACGAGACAGTTCAACCGTGGACCTTACATCCGTTTCCAGGGTCGTTTCGCCTATAGGCCTTTCGCCTCGACAGAACTCCGAAACCGGGAGGCAATTACCGGTCCGCCTTCCTCGATTGGTCCACAGATCTCTCTTGGACGCTCTTCTCGCAAAGTCTTCGTTCTTGTTCCTTCCATTCGTCGACCACTCCAATCGATCTGCGGCTACATATCCTCGAGGAATGATATTCCCAGGATGCAGTCGAACTCGTCAGGGATTGCATAGACGACAGCGACACAGTTGTATGCTTCGTCGAGTCCTGACACCTAGATAGTCAGATCTAATACTGCCAGCTCTGCCTCGACAACTTGATTATCGCCAAACTTCACACGGAGAAGTAATTGTAAGTGACAAATCCATACCAACCCCAAGTATGTTGCTGGATAGCAGAGCTACGACGGTCTACGTGTTCTTTGGGTCGAGGAACACAAGCTATCTGCGACAAAGTGCAATGAGAAGCAGATTGGACGTGACTTGTAGACAAGAGGGTTTTCACACAAAACATTGATACTGACACTCTCCAACGTTAACGTTCCGGTTACGCTCATGGCCACGACAGGACACTCATTTATTAACGTGGTTGCTCGTTTCCCTGCTTGGTTTGCTCCTTCTTCCGGGCAAAGCAGTCGGCCTTGATCTGGCCAGGTTTCTTGCAGAAGTAGCATGTACGGTTTCACCGTTCTTGGATTTCTGCTTTGGTTTGAATCAACCTTTACCGCTGAAGGGTTTGCTCTTAAAACGTCTCCCGTTGTCTTCTTCACGGCTACTTGGCGCTCGCTTCATTTCTTGACGAGCTGGATAGCCACGCACGGGATAGATCTGGCCGTCCAAAAAGGAGTGGGTTACTTCGTCGCACAGCGTCCCAGGGTTCTCGAGCTTGACGTAGCTGCGCGTCCGAGGCTAGAGACCGTTTGCGTAGTTCAGCACTTGGTCGATCACGCTCATACTTTCATCACGGAAGATGAGAGCAGAGTTCTCGCCATTGTACGTGTCGATGTCTGCGGTCTGTTTCAGACACTAGGGCTTCTCGCATAGCACCGACTGGTAGTTCGATGCCTCGCAATATTGAAGCATATGCTCACAGGAAATCACCCATGTGTGCTCCTCATTTCGGGTTGGCGATGACCAGTGGAAAAACCAGCCAGACGCCGGCTTCTCCATCGCTGATCCAGCGATACCAGGTAGGCGCATGCTTGAGTCTTCAATCGCGATGCCAATGATTCGGCACGCATTCTCCATTTGAAAGATCCTCCCTTCGGCCCCCACGGACGTCTTCTCCGCGCTTCCCCGTAAACTTGGGCAGATAAGTTGGTACCTTCGAGCGATACGCTTCGCCTTAAGTGGGGCGGTCAATCTCCGCATGTAGCTGCACGTTGTCGGAGTCATGGGCTTTCTTGACAGGGGCTGGGATCAACAAGTGCTATCAGTGAATCGAATTTGATCGGGAAAGTGGAGAGGACCTTGTTCGGAAGGGCGTCAAAGCGAAGTGCCCCCGAGCAGTTCGGAGAGTATGAGGTCTCAAAGATCCCGCGGCATCTCCTACGTCTGCATACTCAATCTAACATAGCAATAAATTTCGATTGCCTTTTGCAAATATTTTGCTCACTATTTTGGAGTTCTAAAATCCAGTTGATTTTATCGTAAAGCTTAGGGCGTCTTTGCCACGGTCATCTGTCTGGTTAAGTTAAGTGAAGTCTTAATTCAACGAGTTCCTGATTGAATTAAACGGCTTCACCATACGGTTACGACTTAACTACCTCGGCAAGGTAGTTAAGTCGGAAAATCTTCTGGTTAAACTAAGATCACCACCTCCATGAGCACCAACTTGAAGGCGGCTGTATTGGGTAGAGCACTGCCGCTGCTGTAGCAGCTCGCCGCGACACTCGCGATTGAGAGGGCTCCAAAATCACAGATTCTCACAGCAACGCGGTTGGATTTCGAGAGCCTATTAGAAAACGATGAGGGCGATGAGTGGTTCCGGAGAAATTTGCGATGCAGCGAGACGACGTTCGTGGCGCTTGTCAACTTTTTGCATTCCAGGAGCTTTGAGTTTACGACTGTCACCTCGAAGGAGCACAGTTTTTCAAAAAAGTGGCTGGCGTGCTGAATTTCGTAGCGTCTTCAGCAAGCTATCGTACTATCGCTGGAGCAATGGGAATGAACGAGTCCGTGTTATTTGAAACTGTTGATGAGTTGACAGAGTTTTTGGTAAGTATTTTGAGTGAGGTGGTAAGATTTCCTGATGATATGGTAAGCTGGAGACGAATTGAGCAAAACTTTAAGCGTATGCAGGGTATCCCTGCTGTGGTTGGCGCTGTTGACGGGTCTCTCGTTGCCATTCAGCGGCTCGCTAACTTTGAAGGGTTCTATTGTAGGAAAAACTATCCAGCAATTAATGTACAAGGGATTGTTGATGCTGATCAAAAGTTCATGGCGATTGACATGTATCCAGGCTCACGGTCTGACAAAAGACGTGGAAATTTGCGCCATCAAGCCGGCGCTTCCGTGAGCTAATGCCAATCGAAACTCATTTACTAGGCGACTCCGGATACACACTGTATCCCTAGCTCGTTACTCCATTCCTCGAGCGCGAGAACGTGGCCATCTCTCTCGGGATCAAAAGCGCTTCAACTTTTTACACTCAAGCACAAGAATGACAGTGGAGTGTACTTTTGGAAAACGGAAAGGGAGGTTTCGTAAATTGATGACAGTGATGAGCGAGAAAGATGTAGAGAAAGCATGCCGAATCATTGCTGATACCGCTGTGCTTCGCAATCTGCTCGAAATGCTAACTGACGATATCCCAATTGAAATTACTACTGCACCTCTTGATGACGAAGTCGAGACTGATCCAGTCGCCGCGACGACATTACGCGCAATTGCTGTCTCCAAGCGCAATGCTATCATGTCACTTATCGCCAGATAATTTCTCGCTGATCCTCACCAGCTGAGATAGCATTTGCTGCATAGCTTCCGATTGCAGCTGCTGCTGCTGCATTAATTGAGTTGATATTTGTGTCTGGTGCTGTTGCTGTTCAAATAGTTTCTCCAAAATCCGCGTGCTAATAGAATCACCATCCCCAGGGGTCTTATCGCTGGTCTGTGAAATGGCAGAGACCACTTTAGCAATGCTGCTGGACAGGAGTTCATTCCTTTAATGACGTGGTCACCTTGAGTCTTCGTCGCCGGTCTCGTGTTTACCCTGCTGCTAAGATCTGGTGTCAAGTTCGAGGGTGCATGCGATAGTGTTGTGGTGTCGTCGGAGATACTCGCGGTTGGCGTACTGCCGAGCTCGCTTCTCAGCGACATGGTCGCCCGTCGTTATTTCGTGAGGAGTAGATACACGGCGTGATGCGGTTGCCAAGTTAGAAGTGGACGACACAAACGGTGTCGATCGCAAGCCATCACTGTCTGCCCAGAGATCTCGCATGAGACTAAGGCAAGGTGGATCATCAATAGGACCATTGTTTCCTGTTTGCTGCACGTCGTTATTGTATGCATTCCAGAGTCGCTTCATATGCTTGAGCTACCAAAGACAGAAATCCAAACGATTAGTGAAACTATACAAACGCACTTCGTGTACGCTTCCGTCTTACCTTGTTCTTGCATTGCTCGCTGTCGATGTTCTCACCAATCTTGGTTCCAACCGCTGAAGTCAGCAGATCCCAACACTCTTTCACTTGCTGGTTTGATTTTGAGTTGTCAAAGCGGTCTCTTAGCGAAACATAGCGTAGTCGAAGCAGGGCGTCTATGCGATCTTCCGTCCACAGAAGAGGTGCTTTCCCCTTGCTTTTGGGCGGGCGGTCACGCTTAGATCGACGCCCAGGCGCCTTTGGCTGTGGTGGTATATCCACCTGCTGCTCCTGCACCGAAGTGTCTTCCTGCAACGGCGGCACCAGCTGCTCGTGCATCGCACCATCTTCCTGCAAAGACGGCGACTCTCCTCGCAGAGGTGGCTGCGCTAGCCATGCAGATCCGAGAGCTCCACTCCAGTCGAGGCCACCACTCAAATCCTTCTCGGCAGAGGGGCTCGGAAGACTGCAGAGCCATCAGTCGGCTGGCTCGAGTCCGAGTCCTCGCCGCCGCTCGCCATCTCGTTCGTTGCCGCCCTCAGTCGCCCTGGCTATTGGCTAACTGACCAATCGATTATTGGCACCAAACAAAGACCTCAAACTATAACCATATGGTGAGCACTTAACTAAACCAGACAGCAAACCGTGGCAAATACGCCCTTAGTTAAAATCTTTATCTCCGCTCGAAATTGCCCTTCTGAAAGGGCAATTCTGCGTTTGTATTCGATTTTAGCTGAAAGTCTATTATATGCCTCAGGACAAAAACAGATACGGTAGAGCTCAGTTTTATTGGCGGCTTGTGCCAAAATCGCAGCAATCGGCAATAATACTAGCCACGATTGATTCTGTCTCCCATAGGATAAGGTTAATTTCAGCAAATCTGAAACACTTCTGCTTAGTTTTTCAGTGGCATGCCATGAATCCTCTTGTTTTTTATTAATCCTACCTGTCAGACCATTGCGTCGATAAGTCCGCGTTAGAATCGAGCTGCTGAGGAACAATCGATGCTTCCGGGTGCGTCCGTACCCAAGCGGAGACGGCTCGGCACGCTGCAGTCGGTGAACAGCAGCAGCACAGAGAAGAAGACCGATAGTGAAGATAACGGTGTTGCGTTGGTATGAGCAGATCAGGAGATTGAACTGCTGACCCCAGTCCCTTACTAGCTCATATGAATATAGCTCTTGTGATATGGGCGCACTGGTGTCGCAGACAATGCGGAGTCACAACAATTTGCTCGACTATAAACCGGTGACGTCAGTTCGCTTGCTCAAGACCTCCGACCAAGCACCTTGGTATACGGTCTACTATGCGTGACAAAAACAACTTATTGTTGTCACTTACTATACGTTGTGTTGTCGCTACGTGCTATACACCATTAGTGAGCCCCAAGCTCAGCTCAGCTAGCCAACATTATGTGAATTTTCGCTTTCACTATGGTCGACTCCTGCACTCCATCTTGTACCATAAGCGCAAAAACGTTATGTGTAATCTCCGTTGCATCGGTGCCGCACTTGGTCTGACAGCATTGCTAGCTGGCATCACTGTCGTCGACAACCTCGACAGGTACGGCGTGTTCATCCCAAAGAAGATTTGACTGGGAACAGAGCCAACAATGGGATCGGAGTCGTGCTTCACCTCAGACGAACAGCTCGCCAGTGGACTACGACTAAGACGTTGTGGGCCTGCCATACATCGTGGTCTCGAGTATCTCCAACGGCCGGCGGATGTCGGAAGCTAAGTAGTCGAAACAACTTCCAGCTTGCTTGCTGAACTACTCCGATGGCCCACCGCAGTACACTACACCGCCATAAAATTCGCGTCGTGTGGAGACCCACAGCTTTACGGAGGAAACTGTTGGTGCCACCAACTCCATGCCCAGTCATCCAAGCGAAAGTTGGCAAACTGATCGGCGCCTCAATCACGTCCGAGGCTGTTGGCTTACAGGCGTCGGTCAAGGTGATTGACGCCCTCCTCGAGCTCGAAGAACAACGAGATTTGGCTCCCCGATGCGCGTGTTGTAGCTCGTCCGGGGAGATCGTCAAAGTCGTGTTGGGTGCATTTCGTACCAAACTTGAAACCTGACCGACTACGTGCGTGGATTTCGAGTCGCAGATTATCCGCGGTCTGGTTGACGGCGCGCAAAGTCACCTACCTACCCACGTACGCCAAAATCAATACCACCCTATTTCCTACTAACACAGCGACGCTTACCTATATCTATGATTTTGCCAACGCCACAAGCATGGTGTCGTACGTCTGGGGTCAAAATACGACGTGCGCTACAGTGTGAAGGAGCACGTCTGGTACCCCGTCGATCCGCGTCAGCTCCACTGCTGCAGCATCGTGTTTCCGCTGATGGACAGCAAAATTATTCGACGTAGTGCTGTCCGAGATGGAGTCACGGACGACCAACTCTCATTCTACAGCTGAATGTCACGTGGCGAAAGTACCATCGGCTTCGGAGGGTAGCACGACCAAGCCTCGTAACGACGCACCTTCGTGCAAAATACGGTTACCGTCATAAGTCTTACTCATTCGACAGAGGTTCGGTACACGATCACGAGACAGACGAGAGCGAAGTGCTGCCAGTGTTGGGAGTGCAGAGCGACGTAATGGCGCTAAGCGCGCAAATTACCGGCAGGTGGGAGTACCAAGGTGACAACAACCAGTTTCCTGATCTCGTATCGATCACCAATGCCCACGCCTAACGTATACATGTACGATGCTGGAGGCGACTACAGACGTACAACTTTGCCGACTGCGTGATTCTTGACCGCATCGGGCTGGTTTTGTACATGACTATTTCGATGGCATCACGTTGAACGAGGAGGCGTACGCTCGAGCAATAGCGTGGCTTGCGAGCAACCAGGGAAGCGACAGCTTCATCGATCTCACGAAGTATGTCATTAATTTCTCGGGCCAGGCTCTGGCATAGCCGTTAACGTGTCTCGATGGCATGGCTGGGGTAGCGCGTGCGGCTGGAGATTATGAATCCTCCAACGAGTGGGTAGACGTCGTTGCAAGCGTCAAGACTGCAGTCAACACGCTGCACTGGTATAACAGGCTGGTCGTCGGTCCCCGAGGTTTACAGTGTCCCGGTCAGCGCATTTGCAATTACTTCTGGTGTGGCCAACGATACCCAAGTCAAGCTGTGTGTGAAGAGCCTCGAAGGTGGTCCCGAAACCCTTTACACGAGTGACACTGGCAATACGACCAAGATGTAGTCCAACACGGACTGCGCTTGTAGGAATTGCGCGCACCACGTCACTGGCTTCGGCCAGGCCAATCTACTCGTTACTCAAGAATACTTCCGTCCGAACGGAGTTGCTGTGCGCTACGACTACAGCGGTGCATCTGAGGGGCACGGAACTACATTACTCTCACTTTGTGCACTAAGCATTCAGTGCGATGCTCTTGGAGCGTGCCAGCTACCTATAGTGTCGTATGAGGCCTGAGATTCGACAACAGAGCTCTTCTGTGGCCCGACAATCTCAAAGTGATCACAGGTTTTAGTCTAAAGCTTCAATTCACTTTCCAATTTGCCTCGCGATCACCCAATCGTTCCAACTCAACTACTACTAAAACTACAACTTCAACTCGCTCGCTTCCTCGCCTCGCTCCACGCCCCACCAGCAGTGCCCGACCGCCACATTTGTTAGCACTTGCTGTTGGTCCCGGTGGGATTATGTGGACCACATTAACTCAGACACCACTTCGTACCGGACTGTGTGTGGTACACACAAAGCGGACTTCAAGTTGAAGTCGGGGTTGCGCTGTGCCTTCGTGTCTGCAGAGCTTTGAGAAGCAAGCCCCTCGAGAAGAACTTAGTGTTGTGCCGTCGTGCCCGCATACAGAGCTGTGCTATCAGGCCCTCTGAGCGTCTCTAGTCAAGATTGACGCAAACGTAGCTTGCTAAATGTTAGCAGAAGTGTGACCACGGTCCTGCAGCGACAGCAGGAGCTGATGGAGACAATCGAGAACAAGTTACCCGCAGAGAGGTGCGTGTAAGGCGTCAAGATACCACAACAGTGGCTCGCTGGGCGAAAGCCTCGAGCTCTTCCTGGACCAAACCAGGCTGTTCTTCGAAGCGAAGAACCTGGACTACACGCATGAGGACAACCGCCAGCGTGTGCTCGCAATTATGGTGTTCAACTTAACGTGCCAAGCCGCTGTATGGTTCATCACGTAGCAACAAGATATGAAGGACATCACGGCATTAGCTGCAGGTCTACGCAAGGAATTGATTCCACCATACTTGCAAGAACGACTCTGCGAGTCGCTGTACCAGTTGAAGCAACGAGCATGCTGCGATCTGGCTGAAAATGTGACGAAGTATCGCCAACTCATCAGTCGTGTTAAGGACATGGTTGAGCTGGACAAGATCACGCTCTTTACGTGCGGTCTCGTGTCGACGACACGCGCGGAGGTGGTGTACCGCCGGTGCAACACCGTGCATCAGGCTATTACCGTGACCATAGAGTTTTAGCGTGCAAATCCGATGGGTCCCGTGGGTTTTCCGGCCTGTCTGTCAACAAACCCGTGAGCCTACTCGAAACCCAACCCTCTCCCAGCTCGAGAATCACAGTCCGCGCCTTTGGACATCGGGTAGAGCCAGGTAATTGCTAGGGAAGAGTGTCAGCACCGAAACCTGTGCTTCGTTTTTAAGGAGACAGGCCATCGCATGGCGCAGTGTCGCAAACGCAGCGCGGACAATAGCAAAGACGCCTGCCGCCCCAGCGTCAGCGACAGAGCTCCCAGCGCGAACGAACCGCACGCGCGGAGCGCAGCTCTCAGACGGCATCTTCGGCGAACCATTGGGTAAATGCGTACGAAGAAAACGAGCCCGAGACGGAGACCGAACTTTTGAGCGACTAACTGTCAACGCAGCGGGGCTTCGGGATAACACTTCAGAGGACGAGTCGCGTCGGTTTCATCAACTTCTGGTGAAGAACGGTAGCGTGAACAAAACGCCTCTCAAGGTGTTGCTGGACAGCGGCGCTGCCCACAACGTGATTCGCAGGAATCGCTACAGAAGTCGTGTGGTGTAAGCAGGCGGTAGCGGAGCGCTTCGAGGTGTCTGTTACATCGTCGCTATGGATCAACGAGGTCAAGGCCACTATGGTGCTTGAAGGTTTATCCTGGAGGACATGGTGTTCTTAGAGTGGGACCTGCCCGCCACGCATGACGTTACTCAAGGCAAGCCGTGGTTTTCCCCTTAAATCCGGATATTAACTAACAGACGCACGAAATGACGCTTGACTTGGATATATTGGACCCTTACTGACTCATTGATCAAGACAAGCACCTGTTCCAGATCATGGAAGAAGCGGAGGCTGCCGGCAGAACGCCATGCAATGTGGAAGATTTGCGCATGGCCAAAGAACCACACGACGATGATCTCAACGAGAACTTGTCGGCGCTGTCCACCATCGCGCCTAACTCCGTCCGTCAAGTTGTGGACTCGGCCCCTGACGCTTTTGACCGGCTTCTCCTCGATTACACCGACTGCTTCCCGACGAACTGCCGGACACGCTGTCAGTGTCTCGTGCAGTGGCGGTTTTTCTAACCATGAAGCCTGAAGCGCATCCAAGTCCCAGAGCACCGTTTCGACTGTCTAAGACGGAGCAGGATGCTCTCCAGTTGTTCGTCGATGAGTTACTGCGCAAGCACTGGATAGAGGTATCCGACTCTCCCTGGGTCTCGAGCATTTTGGCGGTTCCCAAACGAATCCAGCAACTGGCAAGGCACCTTCCAAGGCGGAGTGGATTCGCTCTGAAAATGCTTCGCTTCCAGTAAGATGGGTTCTCGATTACCACTACATCAATTCGCAAACAAAAAAGTGCCAAAAAATCCACTTCCACGAATCGAGGAGCCTTTCGACCAAATGGAGGGTTGTCCCCTATTCTCGACGCTTGACCTGGCGCAGGGATATCATCAGATGCGCGTCGATCCTTCTAGCCGCAAGTGTACGGCCTCCAGAACCCCGTCCGAGATTTATCAATGGTCCGTGGCGCCAATGGGGATGGCTGGTATGCCCGGCGTGTGATCTAGGCTAATGAGACGGCCGTTTGGCAGCTTAGATTTTGTGGTTGTGTACCTCGACGATTTGTGCATTTACCAAAGACGTTGGAGGAGCCCATCGCTCATTTGGCCGCCATCCTGGAAATGCTGCGTGCTCAGAAGCTTTTTGTTCGGAGTTCGAAGTGCAAGTTCGGCTGCGAGTCGGTTGACTTCCTGGGGTATACCCGATCTCTAGCTGGACTGCAAGTCGATTGCGCAAAACACTCGCTATTGAGGAATGACCGACTCCAACGTCTGTGCAGAACGTGCAGAGTTTTCTTGGTCTCTGTGGATACTACGGGCGCTCCATTGCACGATTCGCGGAAATTGTTCTGCCACTGAGTGATTTCCTGAAAAATGATGTACCTTGGACGTAGTCCGGGCGCCACACAAAGCATTCCTGCATTTGTAAGCTGCACTGCAACAAGCGCCAGTGCTTATGCTACCAGACTTCTCTAACGGTTCGTGGTGACAACGGATTCTTCGGGATTTAGTATCGGTGCTGTGCTGTCCCAACGTCACTCGGGAGGATATCATGCAGGGGCTTTCCTGTCAAAAACGTTTTCACGGTTCGAGATAAACTGGCCGACTCACGAAAAGGAGATGCTTATCACCAAGATTCCTCTCAGCAAGTGGTGTCACTATCTTCACGGCCGAGAATTTGACATCTTCACCGAAAATTCGGCGCGCAGATGATTCATATCGCATTCAAACGTGTCGGGCAAGCTAGTCCGCTGGCTCGATTTATTTGGTCAGTTCACGTTTATCCTGCATCACGTCTAAGGGTCCACCAAAGTAGTTGCCGACGCGCTGTCCCGCGTCGACAAGCCAGCGATCAACGTCCGTTCACGGAGACCACGAGTTTCGCGGTGCTGATGTCGGCTCGACCTTCGTGCAGCCGCTTTCATGGTTGTACAAGGGCGTGCGCGGACTTTGACACGAGTCTGCGGGCCCCCAGTGTGGGGATGTTGGCGCTTCGCGAACTCTCTTCGCAATATGGGCCTGTTATGCGGTGGCAAAGTTCTTTTGGCGGGAGGAATAGGCTCCAACGTCCAACATGGTGCCGGATGTGGGGATCGTGCGCACCGAGAACGGCATGCTCTTTCTGGTGCAAACCGCGCTTCGTATAAAACACAAAGGCGTTCCTACGGATGATGCATTGCGCACATCACTGATTGTCGAGGCGCATGGCGGACCTGTCTCGGATCATGAAGGAATCCGGCGCACTCAGCAGAGGCTGGCCCAGTGGTACTTCTGACCAGGCAGAAATGCTGATTTGAAGGCGTACGTGGCCGGCTGCACACCTTGTATGAGGTTCAAGTCGAGCATCATCCGTCAAAATGGCAACTGATGCCATTGTCTGTTCCAAAGGAGCGCTGGGAGGTGATCTGCAGGAATTTCGTTACGGGACTGCCGGTGTCCGAAAAACGAAATTCCTGCCGGCTTTGATGCCGTCATGGTGGTGGTTGACTTATTGAGTAAGCGAGCTAAGTATGCCGCGACTCATACGACAGCAATAGCCGCAGACTCGGCCAGACTCTTGTTCGATCTGGTCGTGCGTCACCACGGGCTGCCTACTACAATTTTCAGTGAAACCCACGAGATCGCTGTGGCATGAATTGATAAAGATAATGGTCGTTCGGCTCCGGATGACGATGTCCTATCAGGTGCAAACGGACGGGCAAGTTGAGCGTCGGAATCGCGTTTTGGAGGACGCACTTCGCTGCATGGCTTCGCGATTGGTCATCGATTCTGGGCACCGTCGAGTACGCGCATGCAACGCTTGTTAGCGCGTCGACATAGCTGTCCCTGTTTCAAGTCGACACGGGTCGCATCGCGCGCACCCCAGTCGGGGCAACCTTCATTCGCAACGACTACGTGATAATTTTGTGGAGGAACGGAAGAGCGCAAAACAGGTCAGCGGCAGGTTAGGTGAGGTAAGGTCATCCTAATTTCACGTGACATAAATGTCCATGTGGCAGGCAGTATGAACTTGAAGAAAGAGTCTGGATACACATCTCAAAAGTTGCGTGCCAATCTATAATTACCGCAACCGCCCACAACCCCCAGAAGCCAACATTAATGAAACGTATCCTCCCTCATTAACATCGTTTTCTCATTTTGAGTTTAGACAACATTCGGGTGGAATGGGGCATCGTTTGCGATCATCGCGGACGAATCCGAACCACGCGAGCGCAGCACGTCCGCGAAATCGGCGTAATCAACGCGTAAATCAACAATCGCAGAGACCGATCACAAGTAAGGCGTTGGCACGCATGAAAGTGAACAAGTGGTTAATCTAATTACGCGTTAAATAACAGCCGAGACAAGCACTCGTAATGCAGGACTTAATGATGCGTCCTCAGAAGTAGGGCCGATATCATTTCCACACCAAGTAACATCCCACGTACCGGCACAATTGAGCATGTGTTTCCTGTTCAATTCTGTTGACGATGAAAGTAGTATTGAAGCCGAGACACGTATGGCTATGAGTGAAAGTGGGGAGCATAATTTTGATGCGGATTTTGATTTCCGTTTCGGGGAGATTGAAGAACATAAAAATCTGGGGAAAACGAATATCACGAGGAAGTACAGAGTGCTTATGTTGGGCAAGGCGATAGTGATGACAAAAGCGTCACCGATAGTGCCGACGACTTGCAGAGTGGCCGACGCACTGGGCGTACAACAAGATGGATTCGAGGGTACAAATACACTCGAGCCAACAAGTACAAAGATAGGAAGACTTACAGATGCAGTCACTACCGGACAAGATGCAAAAAATGCGATTTTGATAGAAGAAATCGAATATACGTCAACTTCGTTCCTCACACCTGCGGCCGGTCAGAATGCGAATCTGGGGAAAGCGTCACCGGTACCAAGATGAATGTGAAAACTGCAATAAAGCAAGAGGTAGACCGACTAGCTTTCATAATGACGTCTAGTCGGTCCGCTATTTGGGACATGGTGCGGGCTAAGTTTTTGGGGATCGAGACTCCAGTGTTGCAACTAATGGCTTGCAAAGAGAGTACGTCATCGGGCGAGTGAATCGCGTAAGTGCTGAGGAGTTTGGGGGTCCGTCTTTGACCAAATTGAAGTATCTCCGTGGTCACATCGCAACTGAGACTAATTTTCTACTCTTTCACCATGCATACTGCGACAAATTGAATCTTACCGGAGAACGTATCATTGGCTGGAATTATCCGCTCGTACTCAATATGCTTAAGCAGAAGAAATCTTCGCTTTTTCTCAATTGAGCATTTAGATTCGTTCCTGCTAAGTTTAAGCAGTGCATGGTATTTACGACTTACAACCGTCCAACGAAGAGCTATTTTCCCTGTGCGTTTGTGTTGTGCACGTCGAAGAAGTACACCATGTACTTCAACGATATTCGACTAGTTCGAGATGCGACGAATGATGCATTGAATCCTGAGTACGTGTACTGTGACTTTGAAGCTGGAATGATCCGTGCTACAAGCGACCACTTCCGAATGCTGCCACAATAGGATGTATCTTTCCTTTAAGCAAAGGTGTCGGCGTCGGATGAAAACATGCTGAATTCCTGATGCAGAGTGCAAACTATCTATGAAACGTGGGGTGCTTGATATGCTTACGGTTGTACCTCAAAATAAAGCAGGGGATAAAATGGGTGAAGGAAAAAATCAAAACAAAATGTGAGTCTATTGGAATTATTCACTCGGAAGCCAAGTGGGTCACGTTTTGGCGATATTCAGAACATGGATAGTTAAGTTTCCTCCGAGATTGTGGAAAGTTGAACCATTTACCCGCGAAGCCGTCAGCCGTACGAACAACCCCTTAGAACGCTTCAATCGTGAGTTGAACGCAGTTTTTCCTGGATCCCAACCTAATCTACCTGACTTCGTCTCTGGTCTTGAAAGGTTAGCCCGTAGATACGCAAGCCTCAACAACGACATCGACATGAATCGCGCTCGTGAACCTGTCCGTTCTCTAATCCGTATTCCTCGACCAGTAGAGCTACCAGATAATGCGGCTACATCTGATGATGAAGATACAATACTCGAGGATTCAAGTGACGATGGTGATTTTCACTGTTTACGGAGCAACCATCGGCGTACTGCTATACAGCAGAGATAAATTATGGAACCTGTCGGTTTACAGACACTTGAGCGTATTCAAGAAGAAACGGTTAATTACGACCGCTGGATAGATGAATCAGAAAGCAGTGACAATGATACATGCTAACTATAGGCATTGAGTCATCAATCGCATATGTAGAGATGCAATACACGTAGCTTCATAAATTAACCTCTTTAAGCAACCGATCGTTGATATCTGAGCTTTCTGTTGGCTTTTAGATTGACTAATATGTACCTTTGGGCAAATTGATAAATTTCAATTTCACAAATCTTTAATTACAAATAGTAAATTAAATGATTTAAGCTTGCTATTTCGTTTAGATGGTACTGTAATATTGTAAGCTACATTACACTAAAATATTTGGAGCCGGGGCTGCACCTTATACAGATCCAAATCGAGTATTGAAAATCCAAAAGTTTAACTCCACAACTCGTTTACCAGCCGGTGCCTGTAAGAGGAGGCAAAAAGGGGGCTAATGAGGTGGGAACCGAAGAAACAGCTAATTCCGGCAACTTCAGTTCATCAATGCAACTAGTGTCGCTCGATAGTTCAGGAATTCAAAACTACTATCGTGGTCTAAGCTACATGTTCGGTGGCTTATTCGTCGTGTTAGCTGCGCCGCTGCAGCTCGTCTCCTCCTGTGACCCACTGGGCTTCTCAAAAATTTTAAAAACGCCAGGCAGGATCTTTAGCAGAGTGGGACGTTCGTCCCACTCTGCTGATGTAGCGTCGTTCGTGAAACGAGCTCATGGGCATGGCTTCCCCAACAACTCGTTGGCAACGAGTACAGCACCATCGTGGGTAGCACAGGAAACGACGCTCCTTCATAGCCATAACTGCACTCCGCCGTCTCAAGCTCGCCCTCCATTTGAATTTTGAAATCCCCCGTCAATGGTGATGCGCTGATAGGTATCTGACGGGTTTCCTGGTGCAACTGTACAGGTTCTCAGGCTCTCTAAATGTATGAAATCGAGGGCGACAACTTCAAACAACCCGATTACAAGGCCAAGAATACATCAAAGCGCAGTGCTTCATCGGTCTTAGTAACATGTCAGCTATTGCACCACCCTCCTTGCAAGCTCGAACGGCGACGCAGTCAAATCACCTATGTATCCGTACAATTCCCGGATTTATTATTTTTCTGTTTCCTACTCGATCGTGGCCTCCTCTTACAGGCATCGCCTGTTAATATGCATGGTACATTTTATATTACGATTATAATGGTGTATCCAAATATATAAGCTAGCTGTCTCGTTCGGATAGTTCTTTTATTTGCACTCACAAAGTAGCTACATCAAACTCGATGATTCGGAGCCGGGGCTGCAACTGCTGTAAAAAAATTGTCTAAAATAACCAGCTTTAACGCCATAAAGATTTTAATAATCAAAGAAATATATATTTGGATAATACATTATTTATCGTAATATGATATTGCCATATTGTGTAGTTGATAATAGCTTGTGCGAACACCAAATAGCTATATCTAAGTTGATTTTTGTGAGCTAAGACTGTTTCTGCAATAGCTTGTAGCTACGACAACGAGACTATGTTTAACGAAAATGATGAGGTTTAAATGTAAATAAAATCTTCATTTATTTAATTGTTCTGTAAATGTTGTAAACTCCTCCGTCCTTCGGCATTTCATTCACGTTTTCCAAAAATCTGTGCGATGACCTTAAATACTCGGATCAGGATCGGTCTTGATCCCTCTTGAAGTCGTTGAGCCACATTGAGACTTCGTTCGTTTTGATTTCGCGCATTTAAATTATGTCATTGTCAAATGCTTCACTTGGTGCGTCGCTACTGTAATCAGGTTCAGGTTCGAACATCGAAGTGCCTTGCACAGTAGCCAATACATCTGATACTCGCGCGCATACATCTATGTAGGCTGCGTCTTTTGTAGACGAAGTTCTTTTGAATGTGCCAATTGAATAGCACTCTGCATGCTGTTGACGCATACTTCCATCACACCATTCATGCTCCCCTATCGTAAGCAGTTTGCCAGCATAGCAAATTCTCCATAGTACAGGCTACGCCATAAAACTTGGCTCGGTGTGCTTCGAGACGGGAGAAGGCTGCTGACAATTCGCTATCTTTTGGGCGTATGTTTGTGAAGAAATTGTTGGATTTAGACGCATCATCGTTGTTTTCCACAACAGACGTCTGCGTTCTTCGTTCGTCTATGATACCGTCTGAATTCGAACGAAAACCTTTATCGGGGGTTCCTTCCATCAACTTCACTCGACTCTCATCTGTCAGATCCATCCATGCACGTCGTAATTGAGCTCCTCCCTTGTCTTTTGGCCACTTAGAATCCTGTTGATCACGTTTATCGTCTCTGATTACTTTGCGCTTGAATGCGTCGTGTCACGCAAAGGCGTTGCCGTTAGTCTTTGCAAATGCCCAAACAGCTTGATGTACTCGCATTCTCCTACACCTCGGATTCAGAAGTAGCAGGAGCATTGAGCGATCAATGCTTATCTGCAAACCTCATTCAACAAAAAAGCAAAATTCAGCCGATGGCTAAATTAGCCAACTGCTTCAATCAGCATAAATAGAGAATCCTGTCGGCAGCTGAATCATATGCCGACTATAGTCAGAAAATGTCTGTGAATCAGCCAACGGCCGTTCCTGCCGAATGATACCCTCATCGACAATAGTGAATTTAGCCGTCGGCTAATTCTGCCAATGGATACCTTCATCAAAAACAGGGAAGCAAGCCTACCGCTAATTCCTCCAAGTGATACCCCTCAGTAGAAATAGCGATTTCAGTCGACGGCTAATTCTGCCGAATAATACCATATATAGAAAAAGAGAATTTTGCCGACAGCTAATTCTTTCAAATGCAAAAATGTCATCCAATAGTGACATTAGTCGACAACCTGACGTTTTCCCCTGATGGTTACATTCGACGTAAGTAAATGGAATGTAAACAACTTGTTAGTGAGTTACTTCAATGTTGCTTTTTTGGTCTCCCTGCTTTTCACTTCCGGCTTTTTGTTGCTTCGTACACGCTTCATCCTATCAAACAGTTTGCGACGCTTTCCCCACTTCGCACGAGACTTAGCTTGTCTCTTAATGGAGTCCTCCGATTATGACAGAGAGGCGAGAAATGACCTTTTCTTTGGCAAAGCAGGCTGCATCCCAATTACGGCCATCCATACTTCAATATGCTTATAAGAGTGGTTCCCACATGGGCCTCGATTCCCGTCTCAAACCGGAAGCATCTTGCGTAATATATCTGAACGAATCCAATTTCTTCCGCACGCACGACAGCTTCACCCAATATCCCCCCACACTTATCGTCGTCCTTCGTCTCGGGCAAGTACGCCAACAAAATCGAGTGGTGAATTGAGTTGTTCAGGTACACGACATCCCCAGGTCGCTGGATGATAACCCGTGTCATGGTCGCGTCTATCATCCTGTTAAATGAGTCATCCTTATTAGCCCACCGGAAAATTCTGGGTGTTCTTTAGGAAAGAAACCCCTAACTTGAAACAACGATTTGCGCATGGTGGTATGTACGACACCGCTTCCGTGGTCCATGTGAACTGGAGATTCGCGGTTCCCTTTTAATCCAATATTCAGACTTATAAGAAAACGCCTCCTCCATTACGAACTGCAACTTGGAATAGTAACCAGTTGGCTTTACAGTCAATTGGTCCGGGGGCAAGGGCGCTGCGCTTCCCACTCAGCGTGTGCTCCCTCTTCGATGAGGTCCAGGATGACGTCCTAAAATCTTCTGGACCACTCAAGTGGCCAATACCAAGCGCATAGCCAGGCCACCAACGGGTGGCTGGCACCCTCCTGGGCTGGGAAGTCCCCGCGAATGCGGGGCTGGGAGGGCAGCGCCATGGGCGTGTGGCAGCGCCCGCGCCGAAACTACAGTTCGCACGTGACGCCTGCGGATCAAGCTCCAGTCTGTGCCGCTAAGCACACCGGCGGCGGTTTCTACGCCGCCACAGGGTGCGGGAAGTGATGCCGCGCGTGAAGCCCAGAATCTACGCTCGTGGCGTGACGCCCTTGGATCAAGCGAACCGTGTCAACGTGGCTGAGCGACGTACAAGCAAGGACACGTATTGGGAGACGCTACGGTGTTCTTTCTTGTTGTGTCGGGTGCTGACAACTGCACATGGAGGAGTCCTGTACCTTTGGGCTCCGGGAGGATCAGCGCTGGTGGAGTGCCGGGATTGCGAGGCCTTCGGGTCTCAGGGAAGTGTGAGTGGCACTGGTGGAGTGCTGGGTGCCCGTTGTACCTTGTGTATGACGGAGGCGACGAGTAGGACCTCGTTGATCAAGGCAACTCGTGATTTAGAGGCATGAGTTGTAACGGATATTAGGAGTCGTTAGCATAAGTTAAGTGACACCAATATACCTCACTACAAAACGAAAACGATGAGGTCCAGGATATCGTCAGTTTTAAGGCCAACCAGCAAATGGACCACATCATCAGGTGGCTTAGAATTTCCCTGAAACTCTGCTATATCGTTGCATGCATCGCGAGACACTAGAGCAGGTGCATCGCTCTCGATGACTTTCTTCCATGAGAAGCCGCCGAAAACATAGCAGTCTTTGCTTTCAGGTATATTCTTGTAGACCCGATGTAACTTGTATGGTTTTTCACCATAATCGCCTGAGACGATAAGAAGTCTCAAGTCTTGAATGACAATTCCCGTTACATTTGTAATCACCGTCTCCTCTGGCTTCCCTGCCTCCATTACCTCTACCTGCCGTGCCTCCGTCTCCTCTGGCTGTCCTGCCTTCGACTCCTCTGATTGCTCATGCGCCATGGCCTTGAAGTCCTGAACTCGTCGGCCCTTGCCTCACAATGATACGTCGAAGTGTTGGATAACACAATGGCCCACGCCTAGGCCATTGTTCCTATACAGAAAGGAAGTGTGCAGCTGTTAGATGGGCCGTCTTCCCAAGATGGGAAGAGCAAATCACATGGTTTTAAGAACCAGCCAATCATATATAAGAACGCTGCCTGCACAGGGGGTCTGTGCGGGTCTTTGCGCCAAAACGGAGGAGCTTACTTCTCGTTTTGCCAACGACTGAGCACACCAGTCTATTAGAGGGCATTAAGAGAATAAAATGAATAAAGTTTGAAACCCAACCATTCTGTCTTTCAACATTTCAAGTTTTTGAGTACTCGACAATGGCTAAGGACAACAAGGCAGACTTTGCGGGGTTGAAATTCAACGGCAAGTCAAGCGACTTTCAGCGGTGGAAAGCCGCGGTGCTGGCACACTTAACGCGATTGACCAATCGTCGTCGAGTTACTGAGATTCATTCTGGATGCACACCGCCTCGGCTAGGTTACGAGGACTTGCTGACCCGTCTGGCCCAGATACCAATCCAGCTGGAGACGCAGATGAGGCTGCGCGTAATCGACATGTGTTGGAGCCCGTGTTCCTGGTGGAACAGGAATCGTACCTGAGGGATCTGTTCAATCAGACGCTACCACACGACTATATGTCGCAATTGAGCACTCCGCTTGCGTCGCAACGCGTACCGGCTTTCTGGCAGCAACTTGAGGCGGATTTTGGACAAAAAAATGCCATGGGCATGGTGGAAATGATCCAGAAGTTTGAGGCTGCCCTGGCTATGGATTTCAAAAGCGTGGCTGAGCATTTTCAGCGCCTGCACGTTATTCGTAACTGCCTGAATCGCCAAGGGCAAGAGACACTGAGGGTGCACCTGATTCCGAGCCAGCTAATGATTGGCAAGGTGCTGTCTCTACTACCAAGCCATTTGTGGGGGCCAAGCGTGACTTTTACGCCTGATGAGTTCGAGAAAAAGATGAAGTCCATCTTGGTAACAAGAGCAGGGACGACATCCGAGCGATCAGTAAGTCTGCAGCACAACCTATAAGATAACCAGTGCCGGTCAACTATGTGGCCAAGGGCTATGCTGGAGACAAGAAAGGGCCGTCTAAGAAGTTTAGCAAGCGAAAGGCTGGGCCGCTTCCTATGGACGACGAGCGTGTGAACGCGTGCTTTTATTGCAACAGCGTGCATAACGACATGAATGGGATTGGGTCCCACTTTAAACGGGACTGCCCCAAGAGAAAGGCGGATATCAAGCTGGGTGTCTGTCGCAACAACATCTACAGCGAACCAAGGCCGCCCAAGATCCGTAAGACGGACCGTACACGAGTGCAGGGGGAAGGAACAGCCGGCTCAACAACCAGCCCGTAAGGAAATCCTGGTGAATGTTGCGAGCCTACAACGGCTGAACACTGAGACTGTGCCCCGTACACCGGATGAAGACGCGGGTGTGACACCAACGTCGGACGATCTACCGGTTACACCGGGCAGAGACGCGACACCGGATTCGCCAAGCCATGCGATTCGGGGTTGTCGGAGGATGGTGAAAACTTGGACCAATTCGATGGTGACACGGTAGTTCCGGTCGCGAAGGCAGCTGAGGACGTGGCAACGAAGGGGATGGCATTCGAAGATTCGGTAAGTCGAATGTACCCCTTTCTGTTGAAACTGCTGACAGGGCTAACGGATACCTCATGGGTTTTGGATTCAGGATGTGGATATGGCTTAACAGCATGAGAAGGAGTCTTTGTGACCAAGCAGCCCAACTCAGACTACATATTTACATTTGGACAGGGCTCTAAACTGAGAAATACATTGTTGGTACTGTGAAACTGTTTTTGATGGGACCAACTGGAGTCAAACCGGTACAATTTGGCAACATAGCTTTAGTGCCTAACGCCAAGTCAAATATCTTGAGTGAGTATTGGCTAAAAGGGCAGGGTACCAACTTATTGAAAGTAGTGAAGTTGCTGATAGCGTCGCTGTAGACGAACACGGTAGGCCAGGCGTTTTAGGTTTGCGTGTTCCGACCAGGCGTCGGCGCGTCCACGCTCTGCTCAGGCAGCAGGCGCTTGTCTTGCCTGGAGACGGCACAGGTGTGAGCGTTATCGGCAGCCTCAACGCTCGGACGTCTGTTGGCTTGCTCACCGCAAGTAATCCGAGTCACACCATGCACACATAGATCGCCTGACGTGTCCTCATTGTGCACACACGCACTTAGATTCGCCAGACTCACGGCCAGCAGGGCCCACACGGCCCGCTGTCCCTGGTGGTCGCAAACCACCACCCCGTGCCCTCCAGCCGCATACCTCACCACTACAGCCTAGTCGCCCTATAGCTTACCACAGATTGTTCTTCTCGTTTTGGGTGTCGCTTTATTTGACCTTGACCAGGCTAAATCACGACTGAGAGTCGAGTGCACAGTCGCCACTCGGTGTTCTCCTAGCTATCGCCGCCGCCTACTTATTCCTAGTCTACCACCCATGTTTACGCCGTACGGAGGGATTTATCGGCCCTCCGGGCCTTAGATCTTCTGCGCCCGCGCTCCCTTGACCGTCCATTTGCGCAACGACTTCGTCCCGCCCGTTCCGCTGCCTTTCTTGTGCTTGTCCTCCGTGTCACTCCTCCCGCTGCGGCCTTTCAGTTCTGGGTACCTCATCCCTGATTGCGCCCTTCTCGCGGTCTCTGCTCCCCACTTCAATGTCACTCGAGCGTCACTAACTTGCACTAAACTCGCTGCCTAAGGCGTGACGCGGTCCACGTCTACAGTAGTACCAGACTGTATAAATTTGTATTATGGAAACACAAACTAATATTTGTGGCTAAGGCTTATCAAGGGGCATATTTTATCCAAGCATCCACTATGAGGGAGAGGCACTGTATCTCTGTTCATCCACGTGGTATTGCATTTTTTACGTTCGTCAATTTCACATGCTGAGACGTTCTGACTTTGTACATGACCTGTAGTAACCTGATCTGCCTGAGGAATGACAGCGGCGTGGGGCTTAAGCACAGGCCAACCTACTCGGCACACAAAAGCGCCAGCAAGATCAGTACAACAAAAAGCGTAGCTCGGTACGCTTCGCGGAAGGAGACATGGTATATCTCGCCACTCGAAATTTGCCGCTGACTCACGCCACCGCTGGCACCAATATCGACAAGGACAAGCTGGTGCCGAATTTGTTGGGCCTTTCCGGATCCCGAAGATGGTTAACAGCAACGTGGCGCGCCTGGATCTGCCTGCCAGCATGAGTCGTTGCACGACTCATTCAACGTGGACGTGCTGCGGCACGCCATTCCGTCGCCTGCACAATTTGCTGATCGTCCGCTGCCTAAGGTGTCCCCAGTACACTTTGCGCCAGGAACACCGGCGAAGGGCTTCACACTCCCGAGAAGTTGGTGAAGCGCCGAGTTCGCAATCGTCAACCAGAATTTCTGGTGAAATGGAAGGACCTCGACCACACCGAAAACTCGTGGCAGCGCGAGCGCGACATCAAGCATGTGCTCCACTGGAAGGCCTTGCTCCGTGCTTTTCGAGCAAGAAATGTCCCGCGAGGTTGTAGGGATTGCGCGCACCACTTCGCTGCCTTCGGCCCGACGAATCTACTCGTTACTCAAGAATACCTCCGTCCGAACGGATTTGCTGTGCGCTACGACTACAGCGGAGCATCTGATGGGCACGGAACGAGGTTACTCTCACTTTGTGCACTCGCGATTCAGTGCGGTGCTCTTGGAGCGTGTCAGCTACCTATTAGTGTCGTATGAGGCCCGAGATTCGACAACAGAGCTCCTCTGCGGCCTGACAATCTTAAGGTGATCACAGGTTTTAGTCAAAAGCTTCAATTCACTTTCCAATTTGCCTCGCAATCACCCAGTCGTTCCAACTCAACTACTACTACAACTCCAACTTCAACTCCCTCGCTTCCTCGCCTCGCTCCTCGCGCCACCAGCGGTGCCCGACCGCCGCAGCGCTGCTGTAGGGGAGGCTTTTCTGCTTGACAACTTTTGGGATGCCGTGATCAGACGAGAGCTGGCATCCCAGACTTGAACCACCCGTGGGTGAAGCTCCCGCCTACGCTCTCACGAACTACATCGCGGGCATTCGCCCCACCGAGTTTGGATTCCGCCGCTGGATCGTGAATCCACTGGTGACGGGGTTTTGTTGAATAGCGCCCCAGTGAGCACGCCGTACGGATCTCTGACGGCTGCGTGGGGGGTGCAGACAGCCAACCCACCGCAACGGTTACGGCACCGAGTGACATCTTTTCGAGGCTCGGACTCGATACCGGCGAGGCAGAAACAATTGTCGTGCAGCTGTAGCGGCAGCAACCACGTCGCGATTTCATAAGACGAAGCAGTTTGTTTGACGTATTGTTTTCTCTGCGAACTTCTTCAACACAGCTCGATCTCATATTCTTGGCATGTTTAGCTATTATCCACCAAAACTGGCAATGCAATATCACAAAAGTCTCCCATACAATATTAGGTATACTCCTAATTATAAGAAGTCACACAACCAATGAAAAGCCGTAAAATCTGTAGAAACGGGTTTCATGGTTTCTAAATCCTGCAAAACCCACGTCCAATAAAATTTAAACGCGGCAATTGATTATTGTTAAGCTTGAAATTGCAATTTTTATTATGGGGCAAAATGAGATCAATACAACATCATTCTGAATTATTTGACAACTGCTTTTCATATTATCCATGATATTTCTCGAGGCGACTTCAAAGAGACACGTCCGGACAAAATCCATGCCTTTTTGTTCTGTCAACCACAAAAACAACATGAATGATGGTTGAATACGCGTTTACTTACAGAAATGATGGGGACTGATTCATTTCAAGTTATGCATCGTTGCCGCTACGTATCCTGGCGGCCTTAACTCTAGCACTTCCTAATTATTTATAAAATGTTGGTTGATTGTTTTGCTTGATCTCAAGACAATCGGAAATTGCAGTCTTACAATCCATCTGCCAAGATTGCCCAATTTATCGACCGTTCATTAATCGTATTCGCCTCTGTCTACAACTTGTTGGTTCTTGGCAAGAGCAATAGCCTTGGACACTGCTCCAAGCGACACAAAATTCCAATTAAGCTTCAAGAGCATTATAGTCTCGATTACCGGCGAGAACATGCGTTGCGCAAGAAACCCACGGTGCTAATTACTGCTTCCGCAGTAATTAGCACCGTGGGTTCCGTACGTGGAAAGACCAGATAGGTGCGAGACGACCCGATCACTATCGGTGGAGAATCCTGAAGTGGAACCCGGCGCCGATGAGGTGGTCGATACGATATCAGTGGATCCGCTGGTCGTGCTTGTGGTGGTAGATGGGGTGCTTGAAATGCCAGAAGTAGTATTTCCAGTCGTGCTGCTGGTCGTGCTGCTGGTCGTGTTGCTGGTCGGAAGATTATTTTTGGGGTCGTATATGGGTCGGGTCGGGTGTTTGTGCCGGCATCAAAATCGGGGTCTGATGCAGCGGTAGCTAGTTCTAAAGGGTTTCTCAAGCTTATTGGACCACAGGAAGGAGGTAAATTTAAGAGTCAAAACATTTCGACACGCAGGTGCAAGTTTAAATGTGTATTGGCGCTTAAAACCGCGAATGATAGCTTTGTATCCGAAGAGGATAGGATCGCTGCAGCTTCGCAACTCGTGGCATCATAGATAACCACAAAAATGCAGAGCGGCATGTCATCGACACAGTCGGCACTAGAACAAATACGTCGCCACCACCTCTCGATCGCAGCTACACAACATCCAACACTTCAATCTTGCCTCCAACACACCCTGCTCTCCCGACCTATTTCTCGACCGCACCGCATACGACCCCCAAAAGTTTACATGCCGGTCGAAGGCTTCCTGGCAGTCGTGCAGTCGAACGAGCTGTTTGTTGCGTTGTGGTAGCTCTTGCAAGCCTCCAGTGTAGCGCTGTCAGCTACTTGGGCACAGTCAAGAGTGCTGTGAGTCTTGTTGTTGAAAGTGGAACAGACCGTTTTGGCCGCGCTCGCGGCCGCATCCGCACCAGCACGCGCCGTTTTGCTGGTGCAGTCCAGGGACGCACTGTGCTCGGTGTTGTACTTCTTGCAGGCTTCTTCGGCTGCACTAGCTGCTGTGTTGTAGGCACTTTTAGCCCTGCTGGTAGCGTTGCGGTAGACCTCGTCGATAATGCCGACCGCGTCGTCGACCGTGCTTTCGGCATCATTATCGATGTCCTCACCAGCGCTCTCAATTGTGTTAGCGATGTCATCAGCATCTTCGACGATGTTGGCAGTAGCGGGGAAGTGTTAGTGAAGACAGCGAGCGCCGCGAGAGTCAGGTACACAATGAAGCGAGCCATGATAACGGAGGGGTGTCCTTGAAAGGGGTTGGTAGTTGTTACTCGAGAGAAAATTGGAGAATGAGTGAGTCGAGTGGCCTCAAGTGAAGACCGAGCTGGCCTGATTGATATTCATATGTCCATCGCTAATCGATATGGAAACGAACGGGAAATTAAGTATAATTGTTCCTGACTCCTGAGTAGCGCCATGGAAAATTGAGTAGCAAATCGCCGTCTCATTGCTATCATGGGATTGGCATTGGACATCCGAGTTCTGAGGAAGCGTGGGCGGCTGCTTGCGGCACCGCGCAGGGTTGACCATCAGCTCCATAGTCTAGTGACATTGCTACCTAGCGTAGCGATGCGAAAGCGAGCGAAGTGGGCTTAGTCGTGTCACCAGCAGCCCCCTTAGGCTTGGATACGGTGCGATGATATCCGTCAGTGCAAACAAGTGTCGAACAGCTTGTGCGTGAGAACCCCGCCTATCCCATTGATTAAAACCTCGTCTTTGCTCGAGAATCTTGGAGATCAGCGGCTGGGCCTCCTGTCGGAGCCCAGGGAAGGCGTTCGAGTCACCTGATCCCATTCTGCAAACAAATCTGTTTGATTGAGTGACGGATAGGCTATCTGCGTGGTCCCGGCAAACCCTGTGGTTGGTGGCAATCGACAGGCTGCTACGGATGGTGAGGTGGTCGGGGTTGACGGCATTGCTGAGATTTCAAGATTGAAAACGAAGCTTGACAAAGCCGTTTAGCTGCGCTAGTGCTGGATCTCCAGCCCGGTATACCCGGCACCAATTTGGTCCAAATAGTGAAGAACTCTAGTTAGTAATAATGTCGTGGTTCACGTCACGCATGAGCCCCATCGACTTGGTTGAATTTGCGGCCCTGCTTGCGAGTCGCGTAAAAAGCTTGCGTGACTTGCAAACAGAGCCGCCAAATCGATGCAGGGTTTCGTTGTTTCTCCCGCAATGGGCTGTTATAATCAGCAACTTTGATTTGTGATAATCCCGCTGTACCACACACAAACCACTACAACACGAGAGCAAAGAGGTACTTTTGACTTGTTAAAGTTTTGACTTGTTAAAGTCAAAAGTACCTCTTCGCCGAATTTGTGCTTTGCTGGTCATATTGAATCTATTCAGAGGATTGTCAATACTATTGATTATCACCATAGGAGTGTGCAGCAGAACATTGCTGACTATCTAACGAGGGCAACACGTGGTCCTCGTGACGTGGAAATTTGTGGCTGACTAATGTTCATGTACACGTGACGTGAAATTTGTGGCTAACTAATGTATATGTCACACCTCTTCGTCACGGACCACGTTCCCCTTGCTGGACAGCCCCAATGTTTACCGCCCCTGCTGCACACTCTCGCGGTGACAATCAATAGTATTGGCAGTCCTCTCTGATTTGAGATCCTGAATAGATTCACAAATTCAAGACAAATTACCTCTTCGCTCTCGTGTTGTTGTGCGCTATTATCAAAATTCAAAGTTGCTTAACAATGGTACAGATAATCATCTTCTAGTGATAGCGTCGGGAAGAGGCTATTTATCACACAAGCAAGAGGTATCACTATCAAGAATTGTACCAGGTAAGAGGTACATTTGACATTTCAGCTTCTACTGCACCACAGGCGGCGACATCGTGGTTCAGCTAACTGGTCGAAGCGCATTTCTAGACCAAGCCATCCAGCACCCGCATCAGACTCACCAATGTCCAGCGGCTGCAGGTTTGTCGTAATAAGGACGACTAACGAACTACCGGTAGTCAAAGCCATCTTGCCCACTGGGCTCAGAAGACGTTCCAGCTTGCGCGCCTTCATTTTCAGGCTGTGATTTTCAGCTGAGGTTTAGAAGGACACCCTTGAGTGTAGCAGCGAGCAGGAGGAAGACCTGCAAGAGATAGCTGATACAATGGTGGGAGCCGCTGATCTTACTGCCCAGGAACTACAGGACCAACTGCAGTGGAATGGCCAAGCTCTTTATTCACGCCGATGCGATGGGGTGTCATCCGTGGCAGTGAGAGGCTTCCGAACGATGCAGAGTGCGTTTAAAGAGGAGTTAGGCAGAAGCAAGGGCGTAACAGCAACTGTCCTTAGTAAATTTCTTCGGACGTGCCGCATGGAATGGCCGAATTCAATAGCTAAGAACCTCTAGTTAGTGATATGCGAGGTTTTTGTATCACAAAACACAATCTAGAGGTCGGAGGAAGTTTTGACTTAGAATTGTCCACCAATGGTCATCGATAGAGGGGTCTAACAGCACTAACAAGAGGGTATCACTAAATGGGATACCACTAAGAAGAGGATTGTCTGTAATAACAGCCCATTGCGGGAGAAACAACGAAACCCTGCATCGATTTGGCGGCTCTGTTTGCAAGTCACGCAAGCTTTTTACGCGACTCGCAAGCAGGGCCGCAAATTCAACCAAGTCGATGGGGCTCATGCGTGACGTGAACCACGACATTATTACTAACTAGAGTTCTTCACTATTTGGACCAAATTGGTGCCGGGTATACCGGGCTGGAGATCCAGCACTAGCGCAGCTAAACGGCTTTGTCAAGCTTCGTTTTCAATCTTGAATCTCAGCAATGCCGTCAACCCCGACCACCTCACCATCCGTAGCAGCCTGTCGATTGCCACCAACCACAGGGTTTGCCGGGACCACGCAGATAGCCTATCCGTCACTCAATCAAACAGATTTGTTTGCAGAATGGGATCAGGTGACTCGAACGCCTTCCCTGGGCTCCGACAGGAGGCCCAGCCGCTGATCTCCAAGATTCTCGAGCAAAGACGAGGTTTTAATCAATGGGATAGGCGGGGTTCTCACGCACAAGCTGTTCGACACTTGTTTGCACTGACGGATATCATCGCACCGTATCCAAGCCTAAGGGGGCTGCTGGTGACACGACTAAGCCCACTTCGCTCGCTTTCGCATCGCTACGCTAGGTAGCAATGTCACTAGACTATGGAGCTGACGGTCAACCCTGCGCGGTGCCGCAAGCAGCCGCCCACGCTTCCTCAGAACTCGGATGTCCAATGCCAATCCCATGATAGCAATGAGACGGCAATTTGCTACTCAATTTTCCATGGCGCTACTCAGGAGTCAGGAACAATTATACTTAATTTCCCGTTCGTTTCCATATCGATTAGCGATGGACATATGAATATCAATCAGGCCAGCTCGGTCTTCACTTGAGGCCACTCGACTCACTCATTCTCCAATTTTCTCTCGAGTAACAACTACCAACCCCTTTCAAGGACACCCCTCCGTTATCATGGCTCGCTTCATTGTGTACCTGACTCTCGCGGCGCTCGCTGTCTTCACTAACACTTCCCCGCTACTGCCAACATCGTCGAAGATGCTGATGACATCGCTAACACAATTGAGAGCGCTGGTGAGGACATCGATAATGATGCCGAAAGCACGGTCGACGACGCGGTCGGCATTATCGACGAGGTCTACCGCAACGCTACCAGCAGGGCTAAAAGTGCCTACAACACAGCAGCTAGTGCAGCCGAAGAAGCCTGCAAGAAGTACAACACCGAGCACAGTGCGTCCCTGGACTGCACCAGCAAAACGGCGCGTGCTGGTGCGGATGCGGCCGCGAGCGCGGCCAAAACGGTCTGTTCCACTTTCAACAACAAGACTCACAGCACTCTTGACTGTGCCCAAGTAGCTGACAGCGCTACACTGGAGGCTTGCAAGAGCTACCACAACGCAACAAACAGCTCGTTCGACTGCACGACTGCCAGGAAGCCTTCGACCGGCATGTAAACTTTTGGGGGTCGTATGCGGTGCGGTCGAGAAATAGGTCGGGAGAGCGGGGTGTGTTGGAGGCAAGATTGAAGTGTTGGATGTTGTGTAGCTGCGATCGAGAGGTGGTGGCGACGTATTTGTTCTAGTGCCGACTGTGTCGATGACATGCCGCTCTGCATTTTTGTGGTTATCTATGATGCCACGAGTTGCGAAGCTGCAGCGATCCTATCCTCTTCGGATACAAAGCTATCATACGCGGTTTTAAGCGCCAATACACATTTAAACTTGCACCTGCGTGTCGAAATGTTTTGACTCTTAAATTTACCTCCTTCCTGTGGTCCAATAAGCTTGAGAAACCCTTTAGAACTAGCTACCGCTGCATCAGACCCCGATTTTGATGCCGGCACAAACACCCGACCCGACCCATATACGACCCCAAAAATAATCTTCCGACCAGCAACACGACCAGCAGCACGACCAGCAGCACGACTGGAAATACTACTTCTGGCATTTCAAGCACCCCATCTACCACCACAAGCACGACCAGCGGATCCACTGATATCGTATCGACCACCTCATCGGCGCCGGGTTCCACTTCAGGATTCTCCACCGATAGTGATCGGGTCGTCTCGCACCTATCTGGTCTTTCCACGTACGGAACCCACGGTGCTAATTACTGCGGAAGCAGTAATTAGCACCGTGGGTTTCTTGCGCAACGCATGTTCTCGCCGGTAATCGAGACTATAATGCTCTTGAAGCTTAATTGGAATTTTGTGTCGCTTGGAGCAGTGTCCAAGGCTATTGCTCTTGCCAAGAACCAACAAGTTGTAGACAGAGGTAAACACGATTAATGGGCGGCCGATATATTGGCAATCTTGGCAGATGGATTGTAAGACTGCAATTTCCGATTGTCTTGAGATCAAGCAAAGCAATCAATACATGATTAGGAAGTACAGTATCACTTCCCACACAGCATGTTTAATGGAAATATTATTAATTCTACATGCTGTGAAATACTACTAGTATGCTGCGGAGACACAGATTGGGTTAACAAGCTGTGGGTAAGTCCCATTCACCGCAGCTAACTCACCGTAATGACTTTCGCTGCGGCTTCAGCGTCTCGCTCGACTCGCGTATTCTATAATGAAAATCGTGTGAACTAAGAAGCAGAGGCCATGTAGTTTAATGCAAATTAGTCAAGACCCCGCCCCAACAGCTCCACGCAAGTCTATGACTGGGACAGCAACAACCAAAGCCTAGATTGGGGAACTCCGACTTGGAGCTCAGTATTCCCACAGTTTGAGGACGAGGAAAACAGCACATGTGGCACGGATCGGTAGGGTCTGGTCCAAGTATGCCGAGGCAAAGGAGCTGGGGCAAGTGCTGTGCTGCTATCGTTCAAGGCACCAACATGCCGTGTGCTTGCACTTGTTGGTCACTAGGAATTTATGTGGTGCATCCCAAAGAGCGACGGGTATATAGTTGTGGTTATCGAGTGATGCAAGTGGTGAAGATACTGAAGATGTCACGTATGAAGAAAGGGGTTCCATCTCGCTGGGTTAGTTATCGAAAACTAACCCAGCACAATAAATGTTATTGTGCAACGGCGTGTTCATGGAGAGCGCACTGCCCTGGATGCTTCCGTGGCTGCCCTGGATGCTTCCGTGGAGCTCTAGGTGCATTGCGGAAATTGATAAAGAACACGTCAATGTTGGTAGCGGCCTGCTCCGGCGACTGTTTTAGGAGCAGATCCAACATTGGGGTCCGATGCGTCTTCTAGCAGCTTCACTCTTTCCGTCGACGAGCATGTGGCCACCCCTCGACCATGACTACTAAGTGGCTGGCCTTCTCTACTTTTTGGTATATATGGTCTCCAACGCTCTTGTGGCGTCGAGGTTAAATGCTTGGAGCAATTTCCGGCGCTGTTGTCATAAATTTCGGATGGTCGTTCGCAATACGCCACAGCGGTCGCGAACTCTCGTCGTGTGGAGGGAGACACATCGCTTTCCCCAGCAGGACTGGTCAACGCTAGCAGGCACTGCGTCTGCTTACTGAAGATTTTATCACGTGGTAACTTTTTTTTCAGGTCATAGGCAGGTCAGGTCACAAATAGGTCAGGCCTCCTGTTTAGCATTTCTGCCATCAGCAGAATTGCAAAGCTATTACCTATTGAGGCTATAAGCTAATCAAGGAATAATGGGTCGTTTCAGTTGGAGGGCTGCGACATCGAAGTGCTGTACTGCTGCAATGGATCGACCGATGCATGCTGGATGCTTTACCACTTAGCACTGGCAGCTAGGATGCGCCCGTGTCAGGTTTTATGTCATCAGTATGCTTATAAGCAGTTAATTGCCATGAGCGACATGTTTCTCGAGCAGAAGCAGTCGCACGACAAGGACTAGACGACCTCATCTTCAGCGAGAAGGACGAGGCCTCGCCCAACAATGAGCACCAGTCACAGCAGACGCACGAGGACTCGAACAGCGACGAGAAGAAGTGCACGGCCTCGGTAAAGACAGAGTAATCTCTTGCTCCGTTAGTATCGCAACTGTACGTCACGCCAGCTCCTGTCTTCGGCCGCAAGACGGTGGCTGGTGGCTACGACCTGGTCCGCCCTAAAATACAGCACTAACCTACTCTCACACGCACGGCGGCCAGCGTCGACTTGTCCTTGTGTCGTACAGCTGAACGGGCCCACCCAGGATCTAGGCCAAGTCGCCAGGTACACTGCGTCGGGGGCTAAACTACCGGGGCTACTAACCCTCTCTTTGACAGTCCAGTGTCCTGCGGTGCGGGCTGCTGATACCGGCGACCCTACAGGGCTGCTATACCCGTCTCTCTGCACACCTGGGTGGTCTCCTTCCTAAGCTTGCGTTGACTGTTTCGCCGAACACTCCTCACTCTGATGTATTTGTTGCTGTTACTCCTTTCGGCCTTGCCACCAGATCGGTGGCTTGGCTGCTGTCGCTGTGAGCTTCGCGTGCTGCACTGCGAATAGAGAAGTGTCTGTCCTTTGTACTCGAGGCGACTGCTCGCGTTGCACTCCCACCGTCCATTGCCTTTTTCTGCTTCCAGTCTGCGCCCTTTGGCGATCAGCGATCTTCGCACGAAGATCGCTGACCCGCGTCGTCCTCGAACGGGTCGACCCGCTCGACGCCGACCCGCCAACTTGTACCTCTCGCTGTCTTTGCCCGTCGTCTGCACCGTCACTATCGTTGTTCACTGTCCTTGTCCTCTGTGCTGCTGTGTCCGCCACGCGAGGGGAAGACAGGAGCAGGGGATTTCAATCCGCTTACTCTCTTCCCTAGCACGAATCGTCCCCGATTCGTCCAGGCACAGCTCGTTGGTCCCGCTGTCTTGTAGTGGTTGCTCGCCGGGTGGCTTGTCCTCTTGTGCGTGCTGTCTTCTGCTTGTCTCTGTCGTTGCCAGCTGCTGGCTGCTTGCCTTCGTCGTTGCTGGCTGCTGACTGCGTGCCTTCGGTGGTGCGTGCTGCTGCCTGATTGCCTTCGTCGTCGCGTTCTGCTGGCTGATCGCTTCCATTGCTGTTTGTTTCCGCATCACCGGCGCTTGTTCGCATACGTCCTTCCTTCCATAATTGCTCATAATCGTGGAGATTAATCTACAGCCGGCCACCTCCGCGCCGTCAGGTCTATCACCCAGCACTTCAACTTCAAACTCCAGAACGTAGCGCCCAGTACGAGTCCTGTACCTTCGTCTGCGACGTTCCACCACGGCTTGGTCGGCTGAATTCGGCTGAGTCGGGGCTGTGGACCCACGAGGCTATCAGCTCCTCGTCGACCCCGTCCGGCGAAAACGTAGATGCGGGTCTCTTCCTCTTCACCGATCGTCGCTCGCTGCTGTGTTTCGGGTTGTGGGTGGTCCTGGGCCGCGGCTGCTGCGCCGTCATGAGCTCCGTCGACTGCCGCTGTGGTGTCAGCACAGCCAGCATGTCTTCCGATACTACCACCATCTGCAGTTCCGTCGCCGCCAGCTGCGAGGGCAGCTCCGTCAGCTTGTGCGCGTGTCGGGCTGTTATCCCGCATTCGTGCTGCGTCGTCGTGCTCTGTGCCGAGATACGGCAGTAGCCGGCTCTGCGCTCGGGTTCTTCTTGCGATAGCGTCGCTGTCCATTTCCGCCGCTGCGCTCTTGGTGCGCTTCCGCTTTGCTGCTTGTCGACTTGGTCCCGCACCATCGGTACCGCCATTGTCAGTCGCCGCTGCTGCTGGTGTCGACTTTGTTCGGCGTCGCTTTTTCGCCTGTGCTCTGGTCCGCTGTTGCTCCCCACTGCTTGACTGGTTGCTGGACGGCTGATTGGTTTGTGTCGCTGCTGCTTGCTCTGCGGGCGAAGGCGCGCTGAACTCTGTCCAGGCACTATTATGGGCCGCTTCTTGTCCTCCTATTTCTAGAGAGGCCCCGTCCTCGTCTTCTGGGTCAGCGTCTGCTGCCGCAATAGCCTCCTCTCGTAAGTCGATGGCTATATCTTTAGCCATCTGGTCAAGCAAATTCGTCGGATAAAAGTAACTCAGGAGGAATGAGCAGTGTGTCACCAACTCCTCACCCGTCTCTAACATCGTCACCAAGTAGTTATCATAGCCCGCAGACTCGACGATCTGTCCTGGGCCCCGCCATCGGTGCCCGAACTTCGTAATGCCTGGGCCTCTTGCTGGTCGATAGACCCACACCAATTGCTTCGGCGCAAAAGTACTTCCACGACGCACTTTCCGTTGATTGTAGTACATTGATTGTCGGGCCTGCTCCTTTTGCAAGGCCGTCGCGGCCAGTTCTCGAGCCTTCTTCAGGTCCAGTATCAGCGTCTCGTGATAGTCGTCCAGTTGCTGTGGGGAACGTCAGCCTGCTGCGTCGCAATAGTTCCGCAGGCGTCCTCAGCTTCCTTTCCATCATGAGCTCGTTTGGCTGGTAACCATGCGTGGCGTGTCTTGAAGAGTTGTACGCGTACAACGCGCTCGGTAGGAAGTCGTCCCAATCGTCTTGACCTTCATCGACATATAAACTCACCATATCTTTCCACGTGCGATGAAATCGCTCGACGAGTCCCAACAGGTTCGGCCGATACGGTACCGGGGTCGACTGCTTGATCTGCATCAGCGCCAGCAACTCAGCTGTCGCCCGACTGCCAAACTCCATGGCGCCGTCCATCATGATCTCGCGCATTGGCCCGTAGACCAGGACCACCTTTTCCATAAGAAATCTGGCTATCGCTTTCGAGGTGTGCTCCTTCACTGCCGACGCGACCGCATAGCGCGTCGTGTACTCCACCGCTGCTATGACATATCTATTTCCTTCGGCAGTCACAGGCAACGGCCCTGCGACGTCAATCGCCCAGCGATCACAGACGTCGCCCGTCCGCACGCTTCGTAGTGGTGGGACGACGGATTTCGGTCGTGCCTTCCGAGAGCCACAGTCTTGACAGGCTGAAATCCAATTGTGCACGGCCTCCCGTATGTGGGGCCACCAATACAGTCTCCGTAACCGCTCGTAAGTCTGGGGACCGCGTAGGTGCCCTGACCATATACTGTCGTGCGCTTCTTGAACGCCAACGCCCAGTACACGGCCGGAAGGATCATACGTGACTCGCCGTCACCCACGTCCACGCTCACAAGTCCGTCGTCATTCTCAAACACTCGCTGGCCTCGATACACCCCTTCCTTTTCAGCATCTGTACCATCACTGAACTCGCCTGCTCGCGCTTGACATCGTCGTCGGTGAATTGTACGACTCCCATCTCGGCTGCTTCGACGCGTTGGACGACGGCTGCTTGCACCACGTTGGTCGTTGCACGATCAATCTCCGTCTCGACCCACTCGTTCGCCTCTTCCGAAGTCGCTGCTGACTCGCACCCGGTCGCTGCACTCTCGTCGCCTCCAGACCTGCCAGCCTGCCGGTCGCCGCACTGCTGCACCACCAACGCCGTTAACTCGCCCTTCGTTGTCGGCATGTCAGTCAGCGTAGTCTTCGCCAGCCCTTCGTCGCCGTTGGACTTCTCCACCTCCTCGCTCTACTCGTCTGCGTAATTGTAACCCGCGCAACTCGCACAGCCGATACTTCGGTTTCGGAAGCTCCGCCGGCGCTCGTCTTGCAGCTCTGGTCCGCTTGGGGGCCAATCGCTGGCTCGTCGGCAGAATCACCCTCTTCGCTGTCTGATGCGCTTCGCGCTGGCGCAGGCCCTCGCGACAAGGCATCGGCCACGTGGTTTTCCTTGCCCGGCCTGTACTGGATGCTGAAGTCGTATTCCTGTAACGTCAATGCCCATCCCTGTAGCCGGCCGGCTGGCTCCTTCGCTGTCATGAGCCACTTCAAGGCAATATGGTCGGTGACGATAGTAAATCTTCGTCCATATAGATGCGGGCGGAATAGCCGCACAGCCCAGACCACCGCTAAGCATTCCAACTCGGAGATGCTGTACTTTGCAACAGTAGGGCTATTCACCTTAGAAGCGTAAGCCACCGGCTGATCCCCTCGTCCTTGGTCCTGCGACAGCGCAGCGCCTAGGCCCGTCTTCGATGCGTCAGTCGTGAGCTTGAAGGGCTTGCTGTAGTCAGGGTAGATGAGAACGGGCTTGGTGCTGAGCCACACTTTGGCCCAGGTAAAGGCTTCTTCCTGCGCGTCGCCCCAACACCACGTGCTTCCCTTCCGCAGTAGACTAGTCAATGGCGACATCTTCGCGCCAAATGCCGGCACGAATCTGCGATAGTAACCGGCTAGAGCAACGAACCGTCGCACTTGTACCTCGTCCTCGGGGCGGGGAAGTCGACAATCGCCTTCACCAGCCGATCAGTTGGCTGGATTCCATCTGTCGTCAAGTCATGACCTAAGTACTCCATTTTCGTCGTTGCAAACGAACACTTCGACATTTTCAGGCTAAGTCCTGCCTCCGACAATCGTTCGAGGACGATCGCCAGCTCCACGACGTGCCGCGCCACTGTGCCCTTCGTAAATATGATCACATCATCTAAGTAGACCAAGCAACATATCCAAGTCAAACCCCGCAATACACAACCCATTAGTCGTTGAAAGTGCTAGGTGCGTTGCACAGCCCAAATGGCATGCGACGAAACTGAAAGAGGCCCCGCCGGGTCGTAAAAGCCGTCTGTGGTCGGTCCTCCCTCTCTACCCCAAGCTGCCAATATCCTGAGTGCAAGTCCAGACTGGTAAACCTCTGTGATCCATGCAACGCTTCTAAAGTCTCGTCCACCCGCGGCAACGGATACACGTCTTTGACCGTCACCGCGTTCAGGGCGCGATAATCGATGCAAAATCTTACACTGCCATCCTTCTTCCGCACCAGCACCACGGGAAACCCCATGCCCCGTCTCCTTGCTTGATCACACCGTTCGTCAGCATAGTATCCACCTCATCATCTATCAACGGGTTTTCTGCAACAGCATGCCTGCGGCGACGCAGCATTATCGGCACCGCATCCCCGGTGTTAATATGATGCTCCACTTCCGTCTTGGCGAGTGGCGGACAACCCGGCTTTTTCTCCACCGTCTCCGCGTATTGCCGCAACAACGCGAGCACCAGATCTCTGTCAGCCAACTCCATCTCTCCAAATCCAATTTTTCCTCGTCTTCCAGCGGCCTGGCACTGTCCTTCTTCAACGACGCGACCCACTTGGCTACCCGGGCGCGTTCCAGCGCACCGTTCATCTCTGGTAGCTGCATAGTTTCCTCAGTAGGAACCCATGTCCCCAGTGCTTCGCGTGCTGGTAATTTCTCTCGCCTGCCTTCAACATTCAGCACAGCTATGCGCACCATGCCGTTCCGTACGGTATCCACCGTTGGAGCAATGAGGAGGTGTCGTTTCGTGCGTGGCTTCGGTAAGAAGATCCCAATGGTGCCGTCGTCCGCGTCTACCACCATGCGTACAACACTGTACGTGTTAGTGGTCAATTTTACTGTTTTCGCCAGCCGCACTACGGCTCGTTTTCCTTGCCCTGCTTGCTGCAATGACGTGACGCCGTGACACGTAAAAGGCAATATGACCTTCTGACCCTCTTCGTCTCGATACTTTAGCTCCCTGCTGCTGAAATCCATCTTAATCTGCCTCTCCACCATCCAGTCTTCACCGATCAAAAATTCATCTGCTTGCCCTTGCACAACCAATGCGTCCACCGTGATCCGTTGTTGGTATTGCGTTGTACCCACGAATCTCCATACGCCAAGCACCCTGCTCATGCCACCACCGAAGCCTTCCACTACGTCGACTGGGGCGTCTCGAGTGATGCACTTGCCGTACTGCCGCAATTCGTGGCCCGCCACGCTGAACTGGGCACAACTGTCCAACCGCACTTCCTGAGTATGCGCCTTGGATAGGGCTAATAGAGCCGTAGGGAGGCAACTCGGGTCACCACTACCAGCGGCGCGCAACTGCGCCACCTTTAGCTGCTTGCCCTCTTTGTCTTTTCGTAGCTCGATATCTCCATAACAGCCCTGCTGCTCGTATTGATAGCTGCGTCGAGGCTTCTTTTGGTCATCCTTAGCCCTTGCCGCCCTGCCGGCCTCCTCGGCCAACTTCACTTTGTCGAGTCGCAGCTGCTTCTGCTGTAGGCGTCGTACGCGGCGCACTGCTCGATGCCGCTTGGCTTGCTTCACTGCTTGGCGTCTGGCCGCCCTCATCTCTGCCAGGGTGCCCACTTTTTCAAGTGTGACCGGGACCTCTTCCTCGTACATGCGCACCTGCGCCAACCACTCGTCCTCGGTGACCGCAGCTGACTGCTTCTCTTCTTCGGACACACGTGCTGTAGCTGGGACGCCAGCTAGATCCTTGGTTCCCGACTTACAACCCCTGTGCCTCACTCATTTCCTTGCCGATGCTTCTAGTTTCTGCACCGCCGCTGCTGCCACCTGAGCCTCTTGTCGTTGCCGTTGCTTTTGGCGCACGTCATCCACTTCCCGCAGTTCGGCGATAATAGACCACACCACTCTGCGCAACACCTTCGCTCGTTCCGCATGACGGCCACTTGCGACTCCGCGCGCCGTTTCCTTCGCTTGGGGGCGGCAGTTCTCCCACTGCTCATCGATGCAGCTCTTTGTGCCAACCCGAGAGGTGCCTCGATCTTTTCAGCGCTCGTACCGCCGTTGTCCCTCTGCCTGCTCGCTGTAGGCTCGGCCGTGCCCGTCGCCAACGGAACCTCCTTCATGACGGTTGCTTCCCGGGGCACGTCCACCGCAGGCAGCCTCTTCGTTGCTCCAACCGGCGCCGGCATATTTGCCGTGCCGTCACCGGCATCTCCACTCTTCCCCTGGGTCTGACTTCCCAGGCGTTTACTCTTCCCCTTGGTCTGATCACCAGGGTTTCGGGATGGTCCAGCGTCGCCTGCCGTACCATCACTTGCCGTCACCTCTTCCCGTCCGTGACGTTTCCGCTTCTCTCGCCTTCTAGCCGTCCGTGGTTGCCCTTGGACGCCTTCCTGTGCTCGCGCACCTTCCTCACTTGCCACCCTTTTGCTGCCACCGCCACCAGGTATACGTCCATCTGCCGCGTGCTTCTGCCCCACGCTGGGATCACCTTCAGCATTGCTGACCGCGCCATATCCTCTGGGGTATTCCTGAGGCATTGACAGTAGAGCCACCGCCTCGACTGTCCCTGCGCGTTTCCCTGGTCGTCCGTCGGTGTGGGCGCACTACTAGTAGTGTTGCCGGCGACTGCTGGGCTCTGCTGCTGCTGCTGCCGTTGTTGTTGTCCGGTCAGGCCACCGAAGTCAGCGATGCGGATTGCACACTCACGCCACCAATGGCCAGATTGACCGCAGTAGTTGCACGAGGTTTCCGTTTTCCGCTGTTGGATGGGTCTGTTGTCTGCGGGTCCGTAGTTCTCGACACCGCTGCGTCCTCCGCCATTGCCACGTCCGTTGTAGTTCTGACCGTAGTGGCTGCCACTCCGACTGCCTCCACTGCTGCGGCCACTGCTGTAACCCCTGCCGCTGCTATAACCTCGACCACCATAGCTGTGTCCGCCTCCGCCGCTTTGCGTCTGCTCTTCCGTCGAGGCTGAAGTATGTCCGGCGGCTGGGGCTGTCGCGCTGGCCTCTGCCTTCACTTCTAGAGTCTGGGCTACCTTGGCCTTGCTGGGTTTGTCGGTCGTCTTTTCTCTGCTGGAGCCCGCCACCATCATCAGTGCTTGAAGTGCCGCCAAGGACAGCGGGTCCTTCTTCGCGGTTTTTGCCAATCGACTGACGGCCTTGCCCGACATGTCGAAGTTAGTGGCGCGTCCTCGTCGCCGCCGAACTCCAGCCCCAATTTCTTCCAGTCAATTTGGTCTGCTGCCTCCGCACTCGACCTCTTCTTCTTGGCCGCGCTCGACTCCGTCGCCTCTGCCAACTCACGATCCTCGCGGTAGCGGCGCTTGGCAACCCGCCAGTCAGTCACCTTGTGTCTCTCGCCGTACTCTCCGCACTTGTCAATGGCGTACTGGACTGCTTCTTCCAGCGTCGTGGCCTCCGAGGCACGTACTTGTGTGGCTGTGATCTCATTGTTGATTCCATTAATGAAAGCTTCAACATAGGACTCCGCTGCCATGCGCTTGCCGAATCCAATGTTCGTGAGGCTGTCGGCAAAGTCGCTGAGTCGCTCACCCGGCTGTTGTACCCGCTTCGCCATTCGTTGTTGCACCTGCCAAGCGTTATCCCTGCGCCCGTACTACTTGCGCATTTTCCTGACCAGGTATCCGAACGTCCTATCTTCTGCTTGCATATTCTCCGTCATGCTAATCAACCACTTGTTTGCTGCACCTTTCAGATGCGCCGTCGCGCCGTAGTAGAGTTCGTCGGCAGTCCATGTGTCACCTCCCAACCTCGTCTGGCGCTCGACCTCCTGCGGAACAGTCGCCAGCCACGCTTCAACCGACTCGCTCGCGGTGCCTTTGAAGTCCTCGAGCTGCAACTGCTTGCACTTGATTCGTCTTGGTGGCGCTGGTGCTGGCGCCGAGATGACCACAGGTGCCGCGGGCTGGGCAGCCGTGACGGGCGGCTCCATGATAAACCGCTTCATCATTGCCCGCTGCTGGCCCGGCGTCAGCACCTCCCACCAATTCATCGACTCCAAGTCGTCATGCTGCTGCGCTGCTTCGTGGGCTGATCCATGCCCTTGCTGGTTCGAGGCCAGCAGCTCCGCGGCTGCCTGGTTCGACGGGCCTCTAACGGTTGGCCGCCTGTCGCCGTCGCGCCCGGCATCGCCAATGTTATTGTCGCCTCCTCCGCGGTAGCCGCCACGACCGTTGTTATCCCCGCCGGCGTACCTGTCGTCTTCATCGTCATCTGGGTCATCTTCTGGGCCCCCGCCGGCTCCTGCTGCAGCGATCCGGACGTTGCTGGTGACCTCAACCTCTCCGTCGTGTTCATCGTCATTGGGGTCGAGCTGCAGCCTTGTCGTCTGCGTCTTTGGCTGGGTTATTGGCGTTCGAGACCGCCGGGCCGCTCGGTCATCTCTCGGTGTCGTGGCCGATCCATCTGCTCGCTGTGTCTGCGGGGGCATCTGCACCATTCTGCGCCGTGCCGTCTCCACACTCTCTGCTAATCAACGGCTTCTTCTCGGCTTTTGGTCGTAAAATTTCTCTTCTCTGTTCACTCTCCCACACTCTCACTCCGTCGTATCTCTACCGCACTCTTACTCCGTCGTCTCTCTCTCCCCACACTCTCACTCCGTCTGCAAGGTTCGAGCCGCAAGGCAAAGCCTCGTGAAGGTTTCTTCGTCTCAGCGTCTCGGGAAACCAACCGTGTTGGAAGGCCCCTGTATGACCACCAAGTAATCTCTTGCTCCTTTAGTATTGCAACTGTACGTCACGCCAGCTCCTGTCTTCGGCCGCAAGACGGTAGCTGGTGGCTACGACCTGGTCCGCCCTAAAATACAGCACTAACCTACTCTCACACGCACGGCGGCCAGCGTCGACTTGTCCTTGTGTCGTACAGCTGAACGGGCCCACCCAGGATCTAGGCCAAGTCGCCAGGTACACTGCGTCGGGGGCTAAACTACCGGGGCTACTAACCCTCTCTTTGACAGTCCAGTGTCCTGCGGTGCGGGCTGCTGATACCGGCGACCCTACAGGGCTGCTATACCCGTCTCTCTGCACACCTGGGTGGTCTCCTTCCTAAGCTTGCGTTGACTGTTTCGCCGAACACTCCTCACTCTGATGTATTTGTTGCTGTTACTCCTTTCGGCCTTGCCACCAGATCGGTGGCTTGGCTGCTGTTGCTGTGAGCTTCGCGTGCTGCACTGCGAATAGAGAAGTGTCTGTCCTTTGTACTCGAGGCGACTGCTCGCGTTGCACTCCCACCGTCCATTGCCTTTTTCTGCTTCCAGTCTGCGCCCTTTGGCGATCAGCGATCTTCGCACGAAGATCGCTGACCCGCGTCGTCCTCGAACGGGTCGACCCGCTCGACGCCGACCCGCCAACTTGTACCTCTCGCTGTCTTTGCCCGTCGTCTGCACCGTCACTATCGTTGTTCACTGTCCTTGTCCTCTGTGCTGCTGTGTCCGCCACGCGAGGGGAAGACAGGAGCAGGGATTTCAATCCCTTACTACAGCTCGTCGCTTAGCAACGTACTGCCCGTGGAAAAGCTCAAGAACGACGCCAACACGGCCTCCAAGTAGTCGCCGCACCTGCCTGTGCAGTTAGGCTCGAACTCGCCGTACTTTGCAGGCTCGAACGCGAGTTTTGTGGCATTTGTGTTATTTGTTTGCAGGCTTCTGATCAGACCTTCTCCATGTTCAGGGAGAAGTCGGGGGCGGCGCTAAGACCTCGAGCGCCGGCAAGACCATTGCAGGCGGATGTTAAGATTCATACCCATAGGTATTAGTCATTCTCCACGGTAGCATCGTTGGTGTGTGAAAAACTACGGGACTAAGATAGCATGTAGGCATAACGAAGCTGGGCGATGAGCGTCTCATGTATGGGAAGTGGCTAAAGCCCGCTTGAGTGACCGCTGGAGCTCAGAAGGCGTTAACTCTCCAATCTTATTTTTCATTTTTACTTCTTTTTGGAAGACTCTAATCTGTACGTGTGACTTCTAACAGCGCGCCGCCACGGCGGGGCAGGACCAGTACAGCAAACCCAAGGAGACGGATGCCTACACTGTATAAGAAGTCGTCCACGCTGGCTAGTGGCGCCTACGAGAGGTCGGTTGGTTGCGCCGGGAGCTCTGCAGAAGATGAGGCTGTCGTAATTTGTGTAGTGTCGATTCTGAGAGTAAAAGCGCTGATGGAGTCGTCGTTCATCGACCGATTCATCGCGTGTAGCTTAGCGTTGATCAAAATATATTATAGTGTACTCATCTTATATTACAGAGCCGCGTCACTCCATCAGTAAGATCGACAGCGAAGCGAAGCGACACTTGTGTCAAGGAGATCCACGGAGTTGGAGCGCGCCACCGGCAGCATGGCCGCGCCCTGTGACGCAGCTTCGGCCGTTGCGGAGAGGAGACGTTGCTGCTCCGAGCCATAGAGAGCGAGAAAATGCTAGGCACCGCAAAACACACTAATTATCCCCCTCATTACTGAACTGTCTGGAGGATGATCTCATGGCCAGTTATTTCGACTAGTGCTAGTATGCATGGTTGTTGCTTTCGTGGATGAGATATGAGGCGCATGACTGACCTTAGTGAGCTATAATAGACTAGTAGTGCCCGAATCGGCTGTAAATGCGCTGTATCCTCCGCGACAACAACTGGGGTTGTCATACTCAGCGGAGACTGTTGTCATCATAAAAAAGCAGCCACGACACTTCCTTGTGTTAATTTGGACAGTGCGAAGTGCCAGGAACATTATCACCGACGGTGGACTGACTGGAATATTCTGCCAGCGGTACAATTCTGCCAGCGGGACAATTCTGCCAGCGGTACAATTCTGCCAGCGGCGCAATTTAGCAGGTATGTAAATAATCAGTTAGAATGACATGTCGAGTGCTTGCAACACGGAATTCTTGCCAGGCGCTGGCAAAACGGAAGCCATGGCCACTAGGTAGTTATAGTAACTGTCATTGATGCACTACAGCGACTCAGGTAAAGTTTGCCCGTCTGGAAAGAGAAGCGTAACCGGTGTTTAGCGTTCTGTTGACTCCATTGTCAACTTCAACGCTGCCAGCTGGTGTCAAGTCCCTTTTGGTAACCATACGATTAGTAGAACCAGGTCAGAACTGGTCCTGCTTTGCACCTGACCTATCGTGACCTGACCTGCCAGTGACCTGTTTTGCGCTCTTCCTATCACGTTTGAGGCTGCCGAGCTACAAGCAACGGTGGAGGTGATTAACGACCTGACTACTCTAAAGTACAATGACATTTGGAGCATTGCTGCTCGTGCGGTGTCTGCAGCCTGTCTAAATGCCGGAAGCCAGATTTCATCCTGGAGCTCGTCTGAAGAAAATGGCACATTTGTACCTTGGCGTCTCATATCGGACCTGGAATTTGAGCGACAACACGCTTGAATTCAAGACGCAAACCATCCGTGGCGGCGTTGCCTTCTACGTGGGATATGGTCTTGCTGCCAATCGAGGTTCTCTCCTGTGCATTTGTCGTCGGAGTACCAAGTCAACGTCAACACAACCTATCCTACGTGGACGTGTAGTGGGTCAGCTAAGGACCTAATACAAATATTAAGTGCACGCGCGTCACAGACGAAAAAGGCGACATGTTTTAGGTCAGTGTAAAACATCTACAAGTTTGTATGCAGCTAGAAGACCCACGTCTGTACCAGTCCAGGTTCCTCAGAAGAACTGGGGTGATCTCCAGGCAAGATGACTCAGGACGCTTCCGCGTTTGCTTGCGAGGTCTCTTTCTTGACTTCCGTGGAGGTGACTTATCTTCCAACGCCATCACCGCTCTTTCTTTTGCCTCCTTTGGTCGAGATATCTTGGCTGCTTCACGAGCAGACTTAGCAGCACACGTCTCTGTTGATGTTCGAAGACTCCGTAACTTGGTACTTCGAATTCGCTGGAGCATTCGCCAGCCAACACAACTTCCGACGCGCTCCAGCAAAATGTACAGAGGTGGCATAAAGCCGCCGTCGGCGTTGATGCAACCCATCATACTAACGTTTTCACGATCTGAGGATCGCTGAACGTTAGCAGGCATGCCTTTGGGGGCATATCACGCGCTCGATGCAATCTCCTTGAGCGCTTATTCCTGTTTAGTCACAGTTCTATATCTGCGCAGGCTTGTCCGCAAGACCGAACTTATTGATTGCATTTGACAGGTTGTTGAAATAGTAGCGAACATTGCCCTCTGTTGAACACTCAGCTCGCTTCACGTCCAAATACGCCCCCTGCGATACGAAATCACGTCGGAGTTCCTCTTCATCCAGCGCTGAACCCACTTCATGTTGGGAAAGTTGACTGGTACATCTTTGATGCAGGTGGCTGGCGCCGCTTGACGGACAAGTTCTCGAAACATGGGAGTGTTGATAGAGAGCCCGTGCGCTGCTCGATAGAAAATGGCTTCGATGAGACCTTCGTATCCGCGCACGCGACATCGGAGATTCTCTCGAGGCACCTGAACTTCTTGGCCGCTTTCCGGATCGAAATTCCATCTTCAACTGCGCATACAGCAGCCAAGTATAAATCTGCAGTCGATAGGAGTGAAACAGATGTTCGAGAGAGCGCCATCGTGATGCTGGTAGTCGGAAGGTCGATTTAGGGAGGCCGAGGCGAGTTAAAAAATGAAGAAGTATCGAAACCTGGACAGCTCACTCGAAACGGCAGAGGTTCCTCTCTCCATCCATACCGTTGTAATTACTCTCGAGGACGTAGCTGGTAAAATATCACCAATAAGGTGAAGCACCTCAATCTGGGCTTTGACCTATATTTGTATACTTGGTGTGTGACCAGCAATATGTCTTGACCGGACTAATGTCCGACACGGATACGTGAATACCATCACGACGTTAACACAGTGACGCTCACCTATGGATTTGACTTTTTATCAATGTATCTCCCTTGAAGAGCTACCCACTGGCGCAATTCGAAGTCCCATTCAGCGTAAAAGTGCACGTCTAGTACCGCGTGAAGCTTGCAGTGATTCTGATGCAGGAACCTTACGCTATGGTTGGATGGACAAAAGTGCTTAACGCAGCAATCTCTGACTTTGCCTACACCGAATGTACTTTTCATTTCAAGGGTTTGAAAAGACTGGAGTGGGTGCTATCGGCTTCGGCGGCTGGCAAGATCAGGCGTCATTTGTGCGGAATGTAGTCATCACAAGTCTGAACAATTCGTCGAATGTGCTGTACTCGAATGCGCTGACAGACGAGAGTGTTGTGCTCCCGGAGTTTGGGGTCCAAAGCAACACGTACGGCGCATGTCTAGATGGCGCCAAGCGCGACCGATACATTTGGTTTGGCAACTTCTACCAACGACTCGCATGATGCGAGTCGCATCATGGGTTTAGCCAACTCAAAGGCTGAGCAGATCGTCGGCACGTGGAAATACTGATTACCAAGCCTCTGATGGACAGCACTCAGGTCGATTGTTTTGAGTACGGGACGCCCATGCCGACGCCCCCGATTAATACAACACAATCCAGATTCTGAGCTTGATTGGATTCATTTCATTAATGGAATACTGCGACGATGTGGATTTCGCACAAGAGAATTGGAAGTCGCTGTTTCAGGGCTTAAGGTAGTGAGGGTCTTTACGCAGCTGTGCAGTGCCTCGAAGGCACCAACGACTGCGCAGACGTCGCTACGAGCGTCAAGACTGCCATCAATACGTTGCTTTGGACGACACGCCGGGCGGACCATGAGGTTTACGGTGTCTCGGCCATTGCATTTGCAAAGTCAATCTGTGTGTGGAGAGCCTCAAAAGTCTCCTTCAAGGTCCTGGATACCTCGACACGAGTGACACTGACAATACCACCAGGATTGCCGAATACGAACGGGTTCCTGTTGTATGCGTTGCTGCAGCACGGATAGACGGACCAGGCCGCTTTCCTGCTTGACAGCCTCTGGGATGCCATGATCTCGAACGAGAGCTGCCGCTCCGGTGCTATGGATAGTTGTAAGTTTCGCAGTCACTGGAGCCGGGACTCGTGGGGAGAGTTCACGTCGTTGAGCCACCCGTGGGTAGAGCTCCCACTTACGCTTTCACGAACTACATCGCGGGTATTCGTCTCACCGAGTTTGATTCCGCCAGTGGATCGTGAACCCGCTGGCGACGGGGCTCGATGTCACGAGTGCTATTTCTGACGGCTGCCCTCGAGCTTGCGGACAGCCAACCCAGCGTGACCATGACTACGCCAGTTAAAACGGGGGCACAAACTAATTTACTACCAGCAAAGCCTGAGCTGCACCGAAGAGCCGATCTCCATCACCGCCCGAGTACTTTCGTTATACATGCTGTGCGGGTCTAAATTTGCTTGGCAGTGTTCGATGTCTTCTTTCTCGAACTTGCGATCGCCTCTTTTGTCTCATGGGGAAGCATACTGCTAAGTTTACTAGCTAGCAGTATTTTATTATTTCACATACAACGAAATTCCAGAACAGCGAACATACTCGAAGGGAAGCGTGTACGCCGCGCCACCTTCTCAACCAAAGGACGGAGCCCACCGGTGGCACGCTGCCCACCGGTGGCACGCTGCCCCATTTCGCGTAGATAGGACCGTCGCACCTCGCCTCTCTCCCCAGCGGCGCTCGTGCGAACGCAAGCCCCACCGAGACTCGAATGAGCGAGTTCCGGCCTCGCGTCACGGTGAATCACGGCGAGGTGGATGTCTTGGGGTCCACTGGCTTGCCGCCACTCATCGGTCCAGACCTCCTGGCATTGAACAAGTCGTCATATCAATTCGGCCTCGAGGCGATTACTGCGGCGCCGGAGAGAGAAGGGCTCGCCACGCAAGCGCTCGTCTAATCCGTTTTCGCCCGAGGCGATTACGGAGCTGCGCTCGCTGCCCGTCTCTGCACTTGTCCGGTGTCAAGCCGGCGCATTGTAACGGACTGTATCCATTCGACGTCGGCGCTGTCAGCGCATTTATTCTTGTGACTCTGTCACTCTTCTGAAACCTTACGACGTCCGGTAATATTACCAACGGCATGCCGTTCGACAGGCGCACGTCAGTGGTGTGTCACACACAATCCACCCGAGCCAGGAGAACATGCGCCGAAGCGCCCAACACCCATGATTTGACTGGTCTCCCCACTCACGATACAAACGTCAAGACAAAGCGGTCAATCGATAAATATCCTATCCTGGACCATGTCGACGCCCGTGGTTGATCTGGATGCCATGCGCGCCTCGGTGACGCGCCAGGGCGCGCAGGTGCGCGAGATGAAGCAGAAGGGCGCGGCTGCCGCCGACGTCAAAGCCGCCGTGGACGAGCTGAAGCGCCTGAAGCTGGAGCTGGAGACGCAGACGGCGCTGCAGGGCCCGTCCTCGGACGGACTCTCCAAGAGCGACAAGAAGGCGCTGGACGACCTGCTGCTGCGCAAGATGTTCGTGGTGCCGTCGTTCGAGATCTACGGCGGCGTGGGCGGCTTCTACGACTTCGGGCCCCGGCCTGCGCGCTCAAGAGCAACCTGCTGCAGTTCTGGCGCCGCCACTTCGTGTTCGCCGACAAGCTACTGGAGGTGGAGTGCACCAACCTCATGCCGGAGGTCGTGCTCAAGACCTCGGGCCATGTGGACCGTTTCACGGACCTTATGGTCAAGTGCACCAAGTCGGGCGAGTGCTACCGCGCCGACAAGCTGCTGGAGGACCACGTCGAGAACTTTCTGGACAAGCACTCGGACCTGAGCCAGGAGGAGCGCGAGAAGCACGAGATGCACGCCACCATGGCCGAGTCGTACTCGCCTGAGGAGATTCACGCGGTCTTCCAGGAGTACGGCATCAAAGCCCCCGGAACGGGCGCCGACCTGAGCTTCCCGATCCCGTTCAACCTCATGTTCAAGTGCGCCATTGGCCCCGAGGGTGGGCTGGTCGGATACCTGCGTCCCGAGACGGCTCAAGGTATCTTCCTGAACTTCCGTCGTCTGTTGGAATACAACGCCGGCAAGGTGCCCTTCGGCTGCGCTCAGATCGGTAGCGCCTTCCGTAACGAGATCTCGCCCCGTGCGGGTCTCCTGCGTGTGCGCGAGTTCCAGCAGGCGGAGATCGAGTTCTTCGTGAACCCCAAGGAAAAGAGCCACGCCAAGTTCCACCGCGTGACGGACTTGAGCTGCCTCTGCTGACCAAGACGAACCAGCTCACGCACGGCAAGGCGGTCCAGATGACTTGTGGTGCCGCTGTGGAGCAGGGTATCATCGCCAACGAGAGCCTGGCGTACTACCTCGCGCGTACGTACAAGTTCTGCGAGGCCATCGGCATTGACATGGAGCGCCTGCGTTTCCGTCAGCACTTGATACGGAAATGGCTCACTACGCCACGGACTGCTGGGACCTGGAGATCAAGCTGAGCTCCGGCTGGGTAGAGTGCGCCGGCCACGCCGACCGCTCGTGCTACGACCTGACAGTGCACGCCAAGAAGTCCAAGGTCGAGATGGTGGGCACGCACAAGTTCGACAAGCCGGAGAAGCGCCAGATTGTGGAGATTAAGCCCAACAAGGGCAAGATGGGCCGCACTTTCAAGGCCGATGTGGCTGCAATCCTGGAGGCTTTGGAGGCATTGAAGGCTGATGTGCCTCGCGCCGAGGCCTTCGAGAACGAGCTGGCCACCAAGGGCGAGGCCACGCTCGGCCCGCTCTGCGACGGCAAGCAGTTCGCGCTGCAGCGCGACATGGTGGCCATGAAGGTGGTGGAGAAGATGGTGAGCGAGGAGAAGTTCGTTCCCTCGGTGATCGAACCCTCGTTCGGTATCGGCCGTCTGTTGACCGCCGTCTTCGAGCACAACTTCTCGACCCGCGAGGGCGACGAGAAGCGCGGCGTGATGTCGTTCTCGCCCGTGATCGCTCCGATCAAGGTGTCGGTGCTGCCGCTGAGCAACAACCCGGCGTTCGAGCCGTTCTCGGAGGAGCTGGAGCACGTGTTCGTGGAGGAGGGTCTGAGTGCAAGGTGGACACGTCAAGCGTGGCCATCGGCCGCAAGTACGCTCGCGCAGACGAGCTGGGCATCCCGTTCGGCGTGACCATCGACTTCGACACGGTCCAGGAGCGCGTGGTGACGCTGCGTGAGCGCGACTCAACGGCGCAGGTGCGGATCCCCATGGACGTGATTGGCGCCGAGGTGAACAAGCTGATCAAGGGCACGTCCACGTGGGCGGAGATGCTCGAGCGCTACCCGAAGGTGACTGCATCCGCCGAGTAAGTGCAGGCGCGGAAGGCGCTCTCAATAGATGATGCGGCAGGAGCAGCAGCAGGTTTGAAGCCGAGAGAGAGCTGGTAGTTGCGTAATGCGAACGTAGTGACGGGTTTCAACCCCGACTTCGAGAGGATTCACATTCTTGCTCAAAATGCGACAAGGAAGCTGGGAATGAAGTCCGTTTGCAATTGCAGCAACGTAACGGGAAAAACTGATTGCAGTCGTGCGCGTGCAATGCGAGGGTGATTGGAAAATCTGATGGCAGTGCAAGGATGCCTTCAAGCACGTCAGAATCGTTACATTTTCTTGACACGTTTCGATATGCTGTTGCGTAGTTTCAGCCACTCATCTGCCGTATAAATTTTCTCGGTGCGCTATTGGCTAAAATGTCAGTTTACACGAGGCGTGCGTCATCGGTCCCAATGTGGCCTTTCTGCGACGTTGAAGCTCACGATTGGCTGCCGCGATCGCCCAAGCGTCGCGCCGCCCTGTCGCCCCGCCCAACATACACTTTCCTCGTGATCTGGCCATAGCCGGTGTGCAGGCGAGAGGACCTGCCTCTGGTCTCCATTGGCGCTCACATCGCGTCGCCTCTCCGACCGCCAAAACGCGAGTCGACCCACTTCACGCTCACATCGCAACTTGCCTCGTGGAGCGCAAGCGCCCACAACCACCAAGGAAGAGCCTTTTTCGTCGCAGCCAACGTCAAGTCGAGGATGCTCCGCCACGCCGCGCGACTGCCGAAACGGACGTCCACCTGTGCACGCCGCAGCGTGCAGCACTTGAGCTCGTCAGCGTCACCCCGGCGGTCGTCAGCCGCGCCCACGGCGGTGGTGGCGCCCTCAGTGGCGCACCACGTGGCCCACGAGCCTGCGAAGTCGTCGCTGTCCGACGAGTTCCGCGACACGGCCAAGATTTTCGCGTCCAAGAGCACGTCGGAGCTGGTGCGCGCCTACGGCGTCTACTTCCTGTCGCAGTTCCGCCCGCTCGTGCAGCACAGCGGCGAGCTGCTCGAGATGTCGTACAAGTTCCCGGGCGAGAAGTTCACGGACGCGCTGCTGCGCGCCTCATTCTTCGGCCACTTCTGCGCCGGCCAGGACGTGAACGAGATTCGCCCCGTGATCCAGAAGCTCGAGAGCGCGGGCATTGGCGCCATCTTGGACTACGCCGCCGAGGCGGACGTGGAGCAGCCGCGCGACCTCAACGGCGTCTCGCAGAACCTCGTGTCGGCTCGCACGTACGACTACGAGGGCGAGGCCGAGTGCGACGCCAATGCTGCGATTGCGCGCCACGCCATCATTGATGCGGGAGAGACTGCCAGCGAGGGGAGCCGGCCTTTGTGGCCATCAAGTGCACGGCGCTCGGCAAGCCCGAGCTGCTCATGCGCATGTCGGAGATCATCGTGCAGGCGCAGCTGCTGTTCCACACGCTGGACGGGCCCAACCTCTCGCGCGCCAAGTCCCGCTACCTCGAGCGACTCATTGACTACCCGGCGCTGAGCGCTGGGCTTCGCAACGCCGGCGTCGAGGCCACCGAGGAAGAGGTGCAGAAGCTCTTTGCTGAGCTCGACCGCTCGTCAGGAGATGGCGTGATTGACTACGTGGACTGGGTGAGCTTCTTGGACCCGTTTGACCTGACGATGGGCCCCCTGACGCAGTTCATCGATGAGAAGCCTCTCTCCGAGGACGAGAAGACTCAACTCCGCAACATGATTGCTCGCCTCGAGTCGCTTGCTAACGACGCGGCTGAGAGAGGCGTGAAGCTCATGGTGGACGCCGAGCAGACGTACATGCAGCCGGCCATCGACCATCTCACCCTCAACTTGCAGCGCACGTACAACCGCGACGGCGCTGACGTGATCTACAACACGTTCCAGTGCTACCTCAAGATGTCGAGCGACCGAATTGACATTGATCTCGAGCGCGCTCGCCGCGAGAAGTTCCGCTTCGCTGCCAAGCTGGTGCGCGGTGCCTACATGGTGCAGGAGCGCAAGCGTGCGAGGGACAAGGGATACGCTGACCCGATCCACGAAACTATCGAGGACACGCACTACAACTACGACGCGCAGGTGTCCAAGCTGCTGCGCAACAACCACCTCGCCAGCTTTATGGTGGCGTCGCACAATGAAAACTCGGTTGTCAACACGGTCCAGCAGATGCAGGACATCGGCATTAACCGTGCTACGGGCGGCGTGTACTTTGGCCAGCTGCTGGGTATGTGCGACCACGTGTCGTACACGCTCGGTGCCAACCGGTACAAGGTGTTCAAGTATGTTCCGTACGGCCCCATCCACGAGGTGCTCCCGTACCTTGTGCGTCGCGCGCAGGAGAACTCGGGCCTCATGACTGGCGCCAAGCAGGAGATGGACATGCTGAGCACGGAGATTAAGCGCCGCATCTTTGGATGAGTTTTCGGCGATGAGAACGCGATTGTGTGTGTACAATAATTATTCGGCCTGAGAAGAAGGCCGGCAGTGTTTGTCCCGAAGGTATCGGTGCTTCTCCTGCGTGCAGCAAAGCGAATGAAGCAGATCAAGCCGAGAGACGTGCAAGGACACAAAACTTGGAGCCAAGTAGACGCAAAGAGCGATGGACTCTTTGGTCGTCGAGAGAGTTAAGCCCGCCAGGATATGTAGCGGCACAGATGCATAACTTGAATGAAACCAGTCCCCATCATTTCTGAAAGTAAACGCGTATTCAACCATCATTCGGGTAAAAAGGCATGGATTTTGTCCGGACGTTCTCTTGAAGCTGCGTCGCCTCGCCTCGAGAAATGCCATGGATAATATGCGAAGCTGAGGATGCCAAGAATATGAGATCGAGCTGTGTTGAAGAATTTCGCAGAGAAAACTATGTCAAACAAAAACTGCTTTGTCTTATGAAATCGCGACGTGGTGGCTGGCACGACAATTGTTGCTGCCTTTCCAGTATCGACAACACGCTGCTGATAAATTTCAGTGTCCGAGCCTCGAAGATGTCTTCTGTGCCATTCGGTGCCGCAATCGTCGCGGTGAGTTGGCTGTCCGCAATCCCCCAGGCAGTAGTCAGAGATCCGTACGGCGTGCTCACCGTAGCGCTATTCAACAAAACCCCGTCACCAGCGGATTCATAATCCAGCGGCGGAATCCAAATTCGGTGGGCGACTACCCGCGATATAGTAGGGTATTTTCTTATCTTCGTTGCCGAAGATAAGCAATGTACATTCGTGCAACCTTCGCACTACATTTTTGTAGCAGATTGTTGTCGTGAAGGGTCACGCAAGATTTCTTCAAAGACAAGTAGAAGCACAAGAAAGAGAGGAAATAGTAGGATGGAGGTCGGCGGTGAAGCAGATGTCGACGCGATCGTGGACTTAATGGAGAGTGAGCTCGGTGCTTCTTCCAGGAAACAAGATGCTTCTGCCAGGACAAAATTCAACATCTTTCTGAAGAAGCACTTGGATAAAACTGTGACTTTGGCTTCGCTTACTACTGCGCACGTGACCAAGGAAATGTTCGGTAAGCTGCTGTCCTTCTTGTATAAAGATCCTGACATTCATTGGCAGACATCTATGAGCTACCTGAGCTCTATCAAAAGACAGCTCGAGGAGACAACAGGAACAGACCTTTTTCGCACGGATCCCGAGTGGTATCGGCGCTGCCGACGGCACCTGCAGAAACAGTACCTCCTGATCGCCATATCGACGGGCAAGAAGCTGAAGGAGCAAGCACCACCTATGACCATAGATGACCTGCGCTCAATTTCGACGATACTATTTCTAAGAAATGACAAGAAAGCACTTCTTGATCGAACTCTACTTAACAAGCAGTGGGTGGCCATTGGTCGCAGTTCTGACGTGGGCATGATACATTTCACGGACTTGCACTGGTACGGAAACTTTTCCTTATCGACATGACTCGGTAGGTTCAGACAACGCTTTTGAGTTCATATTTCTGAATGATATTAAATTAGCGTTTTTTACCGCAGTATTAAGGTGCGACAGCAGCAGAGTATATCGGTGTTTTGCTCCCCGATATGCTGGAGCGTCGACCCATTTCATGCGCTGGCATCTCAGCTAGTTGTTGATCCATACAACGTGTCGCCACGAGTGTTTTCGCAAGTCACCGCGACTAATACTGATGCTCACGTTGCGGCCTACATAAATCGTTTGCTGAAATCACTATATGAGCACGACAAAGACTCAACATTAACGCGAAATCTACAGTCGCACTCGGCTCGACGCGGCGGTGCTGCGTATTCCAGCTCGAATCCTAGCGTCAACTTGTCTGGTTTGGCTCACCGTGGACTCTGGTCTATGGATGGATTCGCGACGCTGCTTGAATATATATCGCCAACATCCTCAAGCGACCAGAATGTAGCAAAGGTGCTTGGAGGGTGGACGGATACCAAACAGGCTGGTCATCCACCAACTCTAGCATGCTTCGAGAAAGAGTCAAACCAAACATTTACTAGAGTTAGCGAGTTTGCCCAAGCCCTCCGACTCTTGCACTTTGTGAAGGTCGCCCCGAAAGGCTTCGCGGACTGTCTTACCGCCACAATGTTGATGTACTACCGTGATACGTTGGAGGTGGCGCCGCAGCATATTCTGCATCAAGAGCTTCAGCGAGTGCACGCGCACCTGCCTCCGCTTATCCAGTGCCAAGAGGAGCTTCTCGACTGGGGAAGCAAGATTCGCAAGCGATTCGTCATGGACAATATCCTGTCACTACCAATTCAACATGTTAAGGACAGCCTCACCCCTCACGAGCAAGCAGAACAGTTGTCGGAATGCATACCTTCGGTGACACGCTTGAGCGACTGCTTATTGGTCACCAGCAGCTGATTGCCGCGAACGAGGAACTGCGGAGCATGATGCACCGAATGCTGGATCGTTTTGGCTACCCGCCAGCCCCGCTGTGCACCGCATGCATTGCGTCCACCAGTAGCATAGGTCTTGGCCTCAGCGACACTGTAGCAGTAAGCTCGACACTCCCTCTGCGAGCTCCACTGGTCGGGCAGTCGTGGCCGACGAGCTTGACGACCTTGAAAGGTAAGTCTCTATCTGACTTCCTCGTTCAGTTCGTCGTGGAGGGCCTAGGCTCTCTTCCAAAAACGCCAAGGAACCGCGGCCAAAGGATTGCCTGCGCGCTGTTGAAATCGTAGCTTACGTTGCCGACATAAGCAGCATTCCGCCGATTCCGCCTCCGTCGCATGAGTCCGAGAGAATGCTGTGGGTATCGACAATGCAGAACATGGCAAGTCGGTGTGAGGCAGAGTTAGTAAACGGGTTTACGAAGGCTGCAGTGGGAACGCAACGCAAGCGCAGGAGATCCGGTAAACTTACCGGCATAGTCAAAGCGTGGAGTGAGCTGACTGCGCAGCAGCGCGCAGCTTTCTGGTCGCTGCCGCGCATTACGTTTTCACCGACCCGTGGGGCAAAGACTTGATGCTGGTCTTGCTTCCTGTGGAATGGCGGTATATATTGGTAATTGGACAGAATAACTTGAGCTCACTTGATGCACATCAATTACATTAAAAACAATTGTACGGCTTCATCATGCTTGTGAATCATAGTTCAACTGATAGTTGGTGGGCTCCCAATCGCCGAAACCAAAACCTTCACGAAGTCCAAGCCCTAGGTTGTCATCGCAACGTGCTGAGTCCACCGCCAATCTGTCGATCTCCACCACCAACAGGCACGAGCATGAGTCCATCGCCTAGCCGCTGGTCAAACCACATGCGAACACACGCCAAGTGCACCATCCACAAGCACGAGGTCACCACCTACGATTACAGGCCCAGTTCACCAGCCACGAGCACGAGAACGAGTCATTCGCCAAGCCGCGGGTCGCAACTCCACGCAAGCACAAGGCGAGTCCAACACCCACAATCACGAGCTCACCACCGCGAGCACAGGCCCAGTTCACAACACACGAGCACAGCACGGGCTCAACACCCACGGGCACCAGTACACCACCAATGAGCACCCACGAGCATAGGCCAATACACCACAAACTTCACCACCCACGAGCACGAGCTCACCACCCACAAGCATGGGCCAGTACACCACCAACGAGCACGAGTCATCACCCACGAGCACGAGTTCACCACCCACGAGCATGGGTCAGTAAACCACCCAAGACCAAAGCCCGAGATCACCACCCACGAGCACGGGTCAGTTCGCCGCCCACGAGCACGGGCCTGTTCACCACTAACGAGGACAAGTTCACCATCCGCGAGCATGCGTACGAGCTCATCACCCACGGGGCCAGTTCGCCAGCCACTAGAACGACCAAGAGTCCATTGCCGAGCCGCCGGTCTCTACCCCCACGGGCACACGCCGGCGATCTCCAACACCTCCAGGACGTCGACGAGCACGAGCTCAAGTTCTCCGACGAGCCGCCGAGCACGCGTTCACGGTTGAGCCGCTGAGCTGTCGAGCCGACGAGCCGCTTAGCCGTCGAGCCGCCGACCCGTCGATCTGCAGAGACGCCGAGTCCCACCACGTCCACCTGCGATTCGCACGATGCGCTTGAGCTGCCACTGCTGCGTCCGCCACCGAGAATATGCCACTGGTCTGCTGGTTGCCACCTTATTTTTTTAACCAATCCTAAGCGTTGGACGAATCAACGTGAGCACAAATATTGTGCATTAGTAAAACCAAGTGTAGCGATCGCCCAATATGTAATCGCTAACTTCGTCCAAGGTCAGATGCTGGCGTGAGAGCATAGGTAGGAGCTTCACCCCACGGGTGGTTCAATGACGTGAACTCGGCTCCAGTGACTGCGAAATGTACTGGTAGCTCTCGTTCGGATCATGGCATCCCAGAAGTTGTCAAGCAGGAAAGCCTGGTCCGTGTATCCCCTACAGCAGCGCAGTTCGTGTTGGACTACATCTTGGTCGTATTGCGTGTGACTCGTGTCGGCTCTCCACACACCACACACAGCTTGACTTGGGTATCGTTGGCCACACCAGAAGTAATTGCAAATGCGATGGCCGAGACACTGTAAACCTCAGGGTCCGATGCATAGTTGCCCAGCGTGTTCTACCAGAGCAGCGTGTTGACAGCAGTCTTGACACCTGAACCGAGGAAGTTAATGACATGTTTCGTGGGGTCGGTGAGCCTGTCGATTCCCTGGTTGCTCGCAAGCACCAGACGCCATTGCTCGAGCGTTCGCCTCCCAGCTTAAGGCAATGTCATCGAAATGGTCCATGTACGAAACCAGCCCGATGAGGTCAAGAATCACACAGTCGGCAAAGTTGTACGTATGCAGTTGCCGCCAGCATCGTACATGTATACGTTAGGTGTGGGCATTGGTTATTGATACGAGATCAGGAAACTGGTCGTTGTCAGTGACAACTTGTCACCTTGGTATTCGAATAGGAACTCCCAGCTGCCGGAAATCTGCGCGCTTAGCACCATCACGTTGCTCTGCACTCTGAACTCTGGTAGCAGCACGTCATCGGGATCGTGTACCGAACCTCTGTCAAATGAGTAAGACTTATGACGGTCACCACATTTCGCACGAACGAGCAAAGTTACGAGGCTTGGTCTCCGAAGCCGATGGCACTTTCGCCACAAAACATCCAGCCGTAGACTGAGAATTGGTTGTCTGTGAACCCCATCTTGGATTGCACTACGTCGAGTATATTTTTGCTGGTCATCAGCGGAAAACACGATGCTGCGGCAGTGGAGTTGACGTGGATCTCGACGGGGTACCAGCCGTGCTTCTTCACACTGTAGCGCACGACCTATTTTGACCCCAGATGTACGACATCATGCTCGTGGCATTGGCAAAATCATAGATATAGGTAAGCGTCGCCGTGTTAGCAGGAAATACAGTAGCGTGGTGTTGATATTGGCGTGGGTAGGTAGGTGAATCTGCACGCTGTCACCACCAACTGACGTCAGCAGATTCTAGTCGAGCAAAATGCTGTTACTCCTCATTTTCTGCGGAACCAGTGTGCCCAAGACACAATAGTTATATTCATATGAGCTAGTGCCTCACGGATAGTACGAACACCAAGAGACTGGGGTCAGCAGTTCAATCTCCCCCTAACCTGCTCATACCAACGCAACACCGTTATCGTCACCGTCCCCGTCTTCGGTCTTCTTCTCTGTGCTGCTGCTGTTCACCGACTGCAGCGTGCCGAGCCGTCTCCGCTTGGGTACCGACGCACCTGAATGCATCGATTGCTCCTCAACAGCTCCATTCTCGTGGCTGCCGTTGCCGCCCAACGCGGAATTATCGAACGCAATGGCATCTCCATCTGATAGGCAGTACCAAATAACACGAACACCCTTAACGTCAAGTCACTGAAAAACTAAGCTCAAGCTTCCGGACAAAGACGTACACTCTGACACGAGAAATGTCGTGTCTTCCTGCCCATTTGCTGAGCTGGAGGCATCGTCATTTGAAGGCATCTCGCCGACGTTCGTCCCACAAACAGTCGTCACAGGCACTGCAAGGAGACGTTTGCAAGTGCGTTTGTTGTGGCCTTTGACACCGCACACACTGCATGAGAGCTTCTCCTGTTTAACATCACCGAATTGTTGGATTTGCTGAACCTTGCGCGGCCGGCCGCGGGTCTTAGGCAGCGACTGAGGTACCGTGACCCCATCAGAGGGCACCGTGTCGATATCAATTGGCGTAACGCGTCCTCCATACAGAGCCTTCAGCGACGTCATTAGAAAAATGCGTGGGATCACGTCCGTCCGCACCATCCCGGCGTATGAGACCGCGAGGAACACGTGCAGGCATGGGAAGCGCGAGGCGTCATATTCGCCGCAGGAGCACGTTTGCTTGGCAAAGTCAACGACACGAGGACGTCCCGACTGCTTATCAATAACCTCAAAGCCACTCTCCGCAATTCGCACGACTTCGTATCGCGATGCTTCTGCTTCGTACTGCGCTGAAAGAGCGTGAAACTCGGTCGGGTATTCCGAGCTCAAATGACCGTATCGCTCATAACGTTGAAATAGCATCCGAGCCACCAGCGAGACCCAACCTACAAGGATCATCAGCGGAGCTTTGCCACACAGAGTCTCCATCCATGCCATAGAGGAATCAGCAGGAAGACTTAAACCACCGGCGTTATCGAAGCCTGATGATCCAGCTGCACCATCCGAGGAAGCCTGCCCAGGGTTACGAATAAACACGTCGACTTCGTTCGACTGCACGCAGTTGGGGAACACAGCATGCGTAGCTCGTGTGAGGCTGTCGCCGCGATTGTGAACGAGCGAAGTCACGGAACGATCCATATCGGGGAAAGCGCGGCGTAAATGCTGCAAGAAAAAGCGCCAGTCGTCTTCAGATTCCGTCGGCGCGAGCGCGATCGCAATAGGCAAATTGTCCCCCATCGCATCCTGGGCTGTGGCCGTGAGCACGACGCCCCCAAACGGAGACGTGACCAGGAAAACGCTCAGCAGCAGCGACCCGCGGCAATACCGCAGCGCGTCCTGAAGTGGCTTGGGGCACAAGAAGGCTCGACCAAACACCTTCTTGCTCTCCATTTTACCTGAAGCCGGCGCTGTGTCCTTGCTATCCTGGTGTTCAAACGCCACGAGAGTCCCCGGATTGGCCCCCGCGAACGCCGCCAAGTATCCCTGCAGCTTCATGAACGACGCGGCATCCTCGACCTTCCTCTGCTGCTTGAACGCGCTCAGCGCTCTCCACGCGGTCATATACGACACCTGCACGCCAAACTTCTCCTTCATGACGCTGGCCATGTCCTTGGGCTTGACTGCGTCCCCTCCGCCAAGAGCACTCGTCAGCTGCTCCATAAACGGCTTGGCCGTCTCCAGCAGCGCCGCAGCAGACACGGACGTGGCTCGACCCGTCACTCCTGCTTCAGCACAACCTGTTTCAGGCTCAGCGCCCCCACTGGCCGCCAGCCGCGCACGCATTACAGCGCAACCTGGCGAGTGGGTCACCACGGCGCGCGTCACATACACGCGCCCATTGGCGTGTTTGTTGGCCGAGACCACAAAGCCGCAGACGGGCACGGAAGCTGCAGCTGCAGCTGAAGCTGGAGCTTCTCCGTCCACTGCAGTAGCTGCAGCAGCTTCCACCTTCCTCTTCTTGCGCTGCCGCCACGTGGGACAGCGCCTCGACCCTCTGTGGACTGCTGTGCTGCATGTAATAGGGCGCGTTGTGCTGCACCGACACCACCTTGAGCGCGCGTCGCAGCTCGTTCATGTCTGCGTAGCTCTCTTCGAATGGGGCGAAGCGGGAGCTCGAGGTGACGTCGGCGCTTGAGGTGAAGGTTGTGTCCTGTGCGTTTGAGGCTTCAGAGCGTCGCTGGAGGCTGCAGAGATGTTGATGGGTGTATTGGCGTCTTGGCTTGAAGGTAAGGGGTTGGTGTGGGGCTGCATGGTGCTTGGGGTGCAGGAGACGACTCGGTAGACGAATGACTGCGCGTCATGGGTAAAAAGGAGGTCGGGATACGGTCAGAATGGGAATAAAGCGCGTTTGAATGGAGGGGCGAGAAGCGTGTCACCCCGCCGGAGTTGGAGGTGGGGAGGATAGTGAAGGAAGAGAGTTGGGAGGGATGGCGGATTAATAGGGGTTTTGTAAATACGTGTTTCGGGAGGACAGGTGCAGGCTGTTGGAGAGGGCGACAGAGCATACAAAGATGAAGACATGGATGTTGAAGTTGACAGGCGAATCAAAAAACGTGTTGATAGGCTTGATGGAAGTTGACAGAAGTTGCAATCATGCACAACGCTCGTGTCGACAAATGTTGTTGCTGTCATTACAATTTAAATCCATGCACCGAGCTCACCTGGGCCCTATACGCTACTGTTTCTGCGATTTTCGTAGTCTATTTGTCAGCGATTGCAGATAAGCTGAGCGCTACGAAAGACAACAGACAGGTTAGTTGGCTCCACGCTCTGCAGCCGCGCTTCATCTCATCGGGTCACTGGCAGCAGCTCATTAATTTCATCGAGGGGAACCCCTTCCTCCTGCAGCCGGTGCCGTTCCCGCAGCCGGTAAGCCTTCACGCTAATCTCCTGAGTATCAGCGTCCAAGCCCACGACAGTCTGGAGCCTCTCCTTCTCGCTTTTGACACGAAGTTGATTGATTTGCTTCTTGTGCTCAACAGCGAGCTCTTCCAGCTGATGACGAGTGTTTGGCGAAAATGGAACATGAGTTTCTTGCACAATTTCGCACTCGTGCCGAAGCAGATATCCACCAGGAATCGACGCCAACTTTTCAGCACTGCAGGCGCGGCTCATGCTTGTGCGCTTTGAAGCACTTTCTGACCCAGAAAAGTCATGCCAGGAGTTTCGACTTGGAGTCGTTTCCAGGCGGTCATCATCGTTAGCTTGCTTGCGTTTCTTGGCTGGTCTGGCTAGGTGTTTGTTCTTTGATTCTATGCCAGCGTCCTCGGTGTCCAGCGTGATGTCACTCCCAGCATGTGGACTTTGCACTTCTTCCTCGTTCATATCATGGAACGCTGGTTTTAGCTGCAGGAAGAATGGGCAACACGACATCACCTTCGTCATCACGTTCCGATTGACTTTACCGAGCTCGAATTCGGTGTCATGGATGCCCAGATTGGCCAGCATGTTACTCGCAGCCTCGTACTTCCCTTTGATCTTCTTAATGCGTTTCCGGACGGTTTGATCGTGGTAAAAGTAGTTGTTCTTCTGTAGCAAAGCTTGGATTTCGGGCAGGACGCGGCCTTGTTGCCAGCGCTTGTAGTTTCCAGGACTTTGCAGCCAATTCACCAGCACTTCATTCATACTCGGTACGACCGCGCAATGTTTCGCAGTCGTCTTTGCAAACTTTTTGTCTTGCTAAGCCTTGCGGAGGAGCGCCGCTCATTTGGCTTCATTTCAGCGCGCTTCATGGTTTGCTAGGAGCTTGAGTAGTTGAGTGATCTGCGAGCCTCGTCGCTCCTTCTCTATTGCAGGGACTTAGTTGAACAATTTAAACGGTTGCATCCTGCGAACCTCGTCGTTTTTCTCTATCGTCTGTTCTCAACAACAACAGACCCGACGGAAAGTCACAACCGCTTTGAAACGATTACGATACGGAGTTGGGACCGTGTGAGGCCTGACGTACAGTCTTCCATGGACGTACTTATGCATTGACTGCTCACGCCAGGTAGCTGCAAGCTGGTTCTTGCTGAAGGAGAACAAGGCAGCACAAATCAGGGAAATTGTCAAGGCACTCAAGGCTCAAGTCATCCACCACCTCTCACCTACACCTGGAACACCAGCCTAAGTCTGCAATATTGCGGGCATTGCTTCTTCATTTTATTCACAACATTCTCCTTTGCCTGGCCGCGATGACACAATTCCAATTGCCCTTCCTGCTGGAGCCACGTATTGACCAAGTCGGATTGGTGTTTCTTCGTCCAGAGTTTTCGACGGATGGCGAAGCAGGCGTATGGCAGCAAAATGAACTGGATTGACACGCTGCTTGCAACAGTTTTCTTTTTGAAAGTAATATGCTACTTTATCAGATGCCACTACCTTGTGCTTGTGCTGGTTAACAGCAGTGCACGGAGTAGAATAGTTAACTGATCGAAGCACAATTTGTGGTGATATTGAAAAATGTATTCCACGCCTCGCACCAATTACGCCTCTGCCGTACTTCGGTGCACAAACAACGAACTGACCGAGCAGCAATCGAGCTCACGGCTCTCTTAATGGAAGAAGCTGATAGATTTCGTTCCCGGGGATTCCTTCCTTCTTCATCTGGTATCGCGACCGAAGATTTTAATACTTTCAGCTCCGTAGTCCGTGCATTAACATCAAATGACAGAAGCGCCTGGTGTCTCTCTTGGACATTTTTCGTGGAAACCTGGTCAATCTGTTTCTTGTGCTCAATAGCGAGCCGTTCTAGCTGACACTGAGTCTTCTCCGTAAATGGAACACAGTTTTTTCAGTTCACTCTCGTCGTACACTGCAGACCACGAACTGCACCACCGCTTAGCTGAGAGGTGGCCCGCTTCCGTTTGCTTTCGCTTCTTACTTTTGTAGCGGCGGCTATTATATTTATCGCTCGAACATTCACCAAAATTTGGGCACCTTCCAAAACCTCGCGCTGACCGTTTTATCCGCCGCGGTTTTATCGAGGTTTAATGCTGGGGTTGTGGTTTCATCAAGGGTCTCTAATCAAGTTGTATTAAAACGTCCTATCAGAACGTGCATAAAGATTTTCTCTGTCCTGTTATCACCGCCCAGTTATAGAAGGTCATACTATTGAATTTGAAACACGGGCATTTTGGTTGTGGACAAAAAGAGCTCCAGTTTTTCTGACATTTCAAGATGCGAGTGCGCGGGAAAATCTTGAGGAGTCGTCCAGTGTTGAAGCAGGGACCTATGGAGCCGATCGCCTTGGCCTTGACTGCAATGGCCCGAACGCGAGACAAGGCGGCGAGTCGTCGGCGCGAGCTGCGCCGACGTGTTCACCAGGAGTGGTTGCGTGTGGAGCGCCGACGTCTTCTCCGCATTCGACACTACGTGACGACGCATTGCCTTCCCGACCCAGCACAGTCGGACTGGATGGAGTTGTGGCGCGGAGGCACAGATAATAACTTCATCAGCACCACCAGCCTCAGCAGGTCAGTGTCTTGCCTATCAGTACATGCGATTTGTGGTTGTTGCACTCATTGTAATGTGGTTGGAAGTAGACACGCCTTCCGACAGCTGCTGGGGCGCTTCGCTGACTACTACGCTATGCCAGTTCCGAGCCCGAAGGGAGGGCGTCCTCCTCTACTAAAACATCTACATCAAGTACTGGGATTGGTGCTGGTGTATTATGTTGGGTCCATGCACAGCATCCATCTGTGCTTCTGCTTCGGCGCTCCCCGGCAGTGGTTAGCTGAGTTCTGAATGCAGCTGTGGTTGTCTTAGCCGAATGTCTGCGTCATTTTGCTCCTGCTCGGATCTCCTGGCCGAGTCCGGCGCGGCAACGAGCTCTGGCCCAGCTGGTGGCTTTGAAACAGCCGCTGATTCAGTTCTCTTGGGGCTTTATTGACGGCAAAAACTTGAAGGTGAGATTCGTGCTTGTCATTACAGGCGTGAAGAATAATAAGTCAATGCATTGATTGTGATTTTAAATTTTATTTTTTATAATGGTTCTGTAGGTGCTGCAGCCCTCTGTGCCGGACGTCCAAAACGCCTACTACAACGGCTGGTTGCACTCTGTGTACGTGACTGGCACGTTGTGTTTTGGTGCCGACGGTCTAATCGTCTGGGCAAAACACAATTGCCCAGGCAGCTGGAACGATTCAGAAAATTGCGTCGAGTTTCGCGACAAGTTGACGGATCCCGAGCTATGTCCAGATGGCCGCTATGGGGTTTTGGCGGACAGCGCTTTTCCGTGTTCCGGCTGCATGACCGGTAAAATTTTGACGCCGCTGAAGTCGGGCGAGCTTGAGGGTTTGCTTCCGTCGGTCCGAGCTACGGCGACAGCCCTGTCGACGGCTATTACCAAGGTTAGGCAGGGGGCCGAGTGGGGCATGGGGTCCATGGAAAAAGTGTACAAGCGGTTGTTGTTGCCGTTGCCTGCAGACAAATACAAGCGCGCGCGGCGTTTGGACAACATATTTCGCCTTAGCAACTACAGGGTGAGGTCGGTTGGGATTAGCCAGATTATGACTACTTTCCTATACGGCACGTCAGTGCATGAATGAATATGTAGTGGTTCTGCCGCGCTTTGCAACCCACAATCCAACAAGTCAGCTTCAGCGTTTCTGCAAGGTCGCCAGCAACACCATCATCTCTTCATGACGTTGTCGGGCTTCAGCTTTGTTGAGCTCGAGGCGCTCTTCGTGGCGACGGCTGTCTTCGTGGCGTTCCTTGTCTCGTTCCTCGCGTAAGCGATTCGCCGTCTCAACCTCGAAACGACGTCGGGTTTCCGCGGCGAATTGAAGTCTTGGCGGATACGCTCTCGGTCTTCCCTCTCGCGCTTGGCAGCAGCATCCCTTTCCTCGCGCAATTCCTACCGGCGAGCATCGTCAGCGGCTGCTTTGCGGTCCGCTTCCTGGCGGAAAAACATCAGCATTTCGAGCGTCTCGCTGCGCCCTGAGCCATCTCGCTGCTCAACCTGCGCAAGCTCTTTTTCCATGTTGGCAAGCCTGCGGTTTGCCCTGGCTCTCTTTGCGTTGTTGTAGTTACCGTCGGTTGTAGACGCCGAAGATTCAACAACAGGCCTCTTGTTTTTATTAGGGATGTTGTCGCGGAGCACTCGTAGGTCTTGACCGCCGAGTCGTGCGATAGAAGCACTAAGCTCCTTGAAGCGCTTCTGTTCCGCAGTGTCAGCTGCGAGCATTGAAGGGTTCCTGTTCAACGGATCTCCATCTGGGGACGCCAAAGTCGATAGTAATTCCTTGAGTCGACGCTTGGCACGCGCCTTAGGAGTAGTGCTCAGTGCGTTGGTGTTGGGTTCCACATTCTCCGAGGATTCCTCGGCATTTGACGCTTCGTCGTGCATGGAAATCTGGGCCTGGTCCATGGTATGTATAGGATCAGCTGGATCTTGTGTGGTATCGGTGACTTGGCTGTCAGATAGACCCAGGTCCGGGGCGATTTGCGCGTCGAACACCCCTGCGGTGCAGCTATGGTGCCCACCAGTGGCGAGGTTGAAGTCGTTCTTTCTTCCACAGCGTTGGGTACAAAGATCACCGTGCTACGGTCTTCTGCGCTCGACCGAGCCGGCCAACGAGCCTTCGGCTTGAGCGTCCACTGAGTCCTCTGCTAGGTTGTCAGCACTCGCCTCGACACGATCCGCTGTCTCCGATAAGCCTTTCGCTCGCAGCGTTTTCGCGACAGCTCGAAGCAACGAGCTGTCGTCACCTCCCTCGTCAGGTCCGTCGAACGATATCGTGCTGGCGGTCAACTCGTCCATCGCCTTATGAATGGTCTTGGCATCCTCCACGTAGCGGGGTACTTCTCCACTACCCGTGGGCTTCTTCATGCCGTACAGCGCTTTGAACTTACGCCGCAACGAGTCACAGTCCCTTGACGGCAGGTGAGCACCACGGACCTTGTTGTATATCATACCGGCCTTCTCCCAGTGCGTTTTGCCTAAAGGCTTGAGGATGCCTGCAACGATGCACAACAGATGCAACTCCTCGTCCGTGTAGTTAGCGTATCCTGCTCGACGCCCCTGTAGTGTACGAGAGAAGCAAACATCAGCATATCATCCGCCCCCTCGACCACGCAACAGATGTGGATCTCACCTTGGCCATGTTTGACCTGCTTTCCTTAGTGCCGGAAGCTCGACTGAGCACGGAAGTCGCGCAACGCTACATAAAACCTCATGGATCAAATGTATTCATGTTTGTATATAGAACTGAAAAAACTCAAACAGGTGCAGGTTGAAGCCAGATGCTTCTTGTAACTACAACCATCCTTCACAGCTTGGTCCAAGTACTCGTCGACTACCAAGGCACAACCTGGTCCTGCAGGTGGCGGTGTTGGCACCCGAACCAGCCACAACGGCAAATAAACCACAATGAGTTTCCGTAGGACACTGTTAATTCATCTCCAGGTCACACGTCACGAAGTGTCACTGCGACGACCGTAAGCTCAGACCCAACTTGCACTTCCATAAAGCGAGCGTTTGCATAGCAGTGGTGGTTGACGAAACGCATCATCCCTCCCATACTTATCGCGTCGATTCCAATGGTCTTCTCTTCGTCGGACTTGGTATCGAGCTCCATGCGGTAGCCACCATTGACTGATCGATCTGCCGATGGACCCCAATATTGTTGTACGTGGCCGAAGTACTGGCCCACCACTTCTCCTGACGGAATCCAACCGTCACAAACACGCCATATTGGTTGGAAGGTTGATGACGACGCAACACCAGATTACAGTCCTCTCGAAGCGAATTGCCACAGTTCCCTCCCACCGAGCAATTGTCTTCGCGGCAAAAATTTTTCGACGCGCGTTATCACACGTGCTCGCGCTACACCTGTCCGACCATGTACAGGGTGGTGCATCTCGAACTGCAGGGAAACTCCACTTGCCAGGATTGTAATGTTGCTTCGCCTCCCTGACGTATGAAGGCGAGGACGCTGGCACCCACGAACCGCGCTCAGCATCGTCATTCGTACTGTACAGGAGGGCAAATCCTTGAGTCTCCAAGTCGTCGAGCTCACAGGAGTCGAAATCCTCGTTTTGGGTGGTCGGGAGCGATGAAAATCCGTCGCTCACTGTATCGGAGCCATCTTCTTTGGACGAAGAGTCTCCGACAGTAGCGTCGACCCGTTGTCTGGCTCGACTCGAAACTAAGGTACCCGGAGTTAGGAGAGCCCGTTGCCACGGTCGGGACTGGAGAGGTTGACGGTCTGTCGTCGTGATGATGGACAGAAGCAGGACACGATGGCTGAGAGCTGTGCGGACCGGGGTGGCGAGGCGACACAAGTGACAAAGCCCGAGCCACGGCATAGTTGGAAAGCGTCGCCAGCTGCGGATGATGCGAGACCTTGAACCTCAATCGTGCCATGAGGATACACTCCTCGCCGAGGAGCTTGGACTGGTACAGCCGTCACAGGCGAGAGCAGCTGGTCTCTCGTTACAACTCTGGACACGGTCTTGCCGCGCTTGCGCGGAAGCTGGACGTCGACGTTGGTCAAGTCGACCAGAGGGGCTCGCTTCTGCTTCCGTCCCGACATGGCGTTATCTGCACAAAAGTATACGAGATTCAGTAGAGCGTACCGTAGGGAAGAAACGCTACATGACACAGTACCTCTGCAGACGCCGCGCCTACACAAGGAAACCAACACGACACGTCAACATGAGCACGGGTTAGTTAGGCCGCATAGTAATTGGGCTCCGTAACGGTTGCTTTCTTTAGTGGGGACGACACTACCAAACAAATCCGAGGAGTTGAGAGCTTGGGCGCGGAATCGGAAATGAAAGGAAGCTTTCGCGCCTAAAGGGAGCGGCGTAAAACTCAGCAGCCCTTGAAGATCGGTCGAGCGGCGGTTTCAATTTCAAATTTGTGGAGTGGCGGTCGTTCCTGAACGAGGGGTATGCATACAAATTGTACGATTATCTTTTGTACAGGTGCAACTTGAGGGGCCGCGATTAAACCGTTTGATGCGCATTAAACCGCGCGTTTGGTAACATCGATTTTCGATGTCATCAAACTTCGCGTTTTAACACCCGTTTAATGCGACTCTTTATGCGGTTTTAATGCTAGGGTTAGGCAGGCATTAAACCGTCTGTGAGAAGGCGCCCATTGTTCGACTCAACTGTTGCTGCATATCTATTGGTAGAAGTAGAGGCAAACCTTCCACACCTTTGCTGCCACGCTGGCATCCACATTCCCACGCGCAAAATCTCCTTCCCAAACGTTCATTTGGGCCAGAATATCGCTTGCACTCATAAACTTCATCCGATGTTTCTTATCTTGCTTCGGATGGTCGATTCACAAGGGCGAGAGTAGGCGCAACACACGAAGAACTTCTGGCATGAGCTTTGTTTTTGGTCCTTGCTGCCAGCGCTTGTAGTTTCCAGGAGTCACGAGCCAATCTAGCAGCACTTCAATCACATCGGGTGGAGAAACGCTTTGCGAAGATGCCCCAGTCGGGGCTTCCTTCTTCATCTTTATAATTTGTTTCTATGCCAGCGAAGCTTACAAGTTATCAACACCAATCCATCAGACCCAAAACGGCCGTACAAGTTGTCAACATCAATCCATCACCAGGACGCGCAACTTTGGGTAGTTGAAGAAAAAGTCAAGATGCTATTCATCTTACCGCATCGGCATCTAACTGACCTGCTTGAATTGATTTCGTTCTGACGGTCAACCAGCTAGACCAACGACGCATGTTAGGAGCACCACATTTACACAAACAAAACACGAGGGGTCCATTGTGGCAGCTTCTTCTGCATTCACGATTCTGTCAATGATAGTAGTTCATCAATTTCGCCCATCGGGACCCCTTAATAGCTTCAGCTCGTTCCGCGATCGCAGCCTGTAAACCTTCACTTCCATGTCCTTTTCGCGCTGCTTGGTCTCGACTTCGATGTCAATTTCGCGCTGCTTCATTTCAACGTCGCACACCAACATCGCCTTGTGTCTCTCCTCCGCGCTCTTCACATTTACTTGGTGCAGTTGCTTCAGCTGCTTCACAGTCAACCGTTCCAGGTGACGGTGGGCCTCAAGCGTAAAATGAGTGTGCGTCCTCTGTACGAGTACTTCGCACTTCTGACTGTGCTGGGGCCGATATTCAGGAGCTGGCGGCGTGTTTTCGGTACGTTCAATTTGGGTGGACACGATGAACGGCGAACGGCAAGTTCGCTTAGCTGAAAGATGATCTTGGTGTGCTTGGTGACGTTTGCCACTTTTGTGGCGGTGGGTGACTGCAGCGTCATCGCTCGACTCGCCCAAACTCTCGTCATCGTCCGAGTCGATTTTTCCGGGCTCGCCCTCCGTACGCATCACTGGCAGCAGTCGGTCGAAGTACGGGCATGCCTTCAGCACCTTTGCTTTTATGCTGGCTTTAACGTCCCCGGACGCCAATTCATTCTCACTTATCTTCATCGTTGTCAGCACTTTGCGGGCGGCGCGGTAGCTAGCTTCAATCTTGTTCATGTGGTTCTTGATGGACGAACCACGGCGAGACAAACCGTTCGCCTTCAATTCATCCAGAATTTCGGGCAAGACTTTGGTCTTCATACCTTTTTGCCAACGCGCATAATTGCCCGGAGTTTGCATCCAGTTGAGAAGAATCTCAACGACTTCAAGCGCATTGCCCAGCGGAGCTTTTCTAGGCGATTTCCCTGTTTTCTTCGAGCCGCCTTTCATCGCTCAAACTTACTACAAAGTGGGAGGCTGCCGACCACTTCATTTTCTTCAGCGCCCGGTCTCACAGCTTCGGTTGCTATAACGGTGGTATGCTCGGCAAAAAGTATTGTTCGACACAACAGCAAAAGGCAGAATGAAGAATGCGCGACGCTGGAATGCTGATGGTGTCCAGCCTGGAGCACCTACTTCGATTGACATTCTACTTCGCTGCTTGCAGACGGCCGGAAACTACAAGTGTTGGTCGAGCTACAAATCTGCAGTCTCAAAAACAATTGTTGACGAGCTCAAAGCCCACGGCATCACTCGCCGCACTCATGGTAGTGTTATGGTCAAGGTCGACAGACTGAGGTGTCAATACGAAGACGCGACCAATTGGCTGCTGCAAAGGGAACTCGAGCTGTATCGTCAAGGCAAAGGGTCTCAATTCGTGAAGGCCGAGGTCCTGCAACGCTGCCCCAAGTATCACGAGCTCACTCCAGTGTTCGAGAACATAACGATTAACAGCGATGCTGAGCAAAACGAAGGCGAAGTCGGGACAAATTCGATACGTCCCGACCAAGAAGCTGCTAGTTTGCACACCAATGATGAAAATGGACCTGGGGAGGTGATTAAGGATGAGGGTAAGCGGACATCTAGTGCTCTTGAAGTAGCTCAGCAAGACTCAAAGTTGAGCAAGAAAGCGAAGCGGTTGACTCGGAGCTCGAAATCTATGGTGGTCGCTCACACTGGAGTGCAGCAAAAGCCTGGACACACCACGTCTTGGCAGGGAAACGCAGAGTGTGATGCCCACACGGGAGAAACCAGTAAACAAGAGCTGCAAGATCGACTGCATGCATTCGAGATTGAGAACCGGCAAGCAGTTGCGAAGTGCCATCTTGAAGGTGAGCAAAAACGCGAAGAAGTACGCACGAACTGCGAGGTGTTGCTGGCACGACACAAGTTACTGTCAGCAGGCGTGTCGAAAGATGCTATCGATCGTACACTCACACTGTGAGAACCCTGTTTCCCCACTCGGTTGATCTGAAGGGAATGTGGTCGCGCCTTTGGAAATTCGTAAAATGTGGTTGTAGTTGCGTTGGTCAACAAGATGGCGATGCAGGGTGACGTATTCCTTCTCATGGCTAGTTATTCAGCATTTACAAATACATTCGTTTAACTTCACGCAATAGCGAAAGGTGATGGCTATTGCCATCACCTATCATCACTGACGGACAGACACTAAATATCTGCAGTAACTACTTGGTCTCGACTGCTAAGCCATTTAATACATTACTGTGGATCGTAGTTCTCGTCATCCTCATCATGATATCAGCAACATCTAGATAAAGCATTTTACGCGCTCACTGCTCCCTTTAAGTAAATCCAATACGGCATGACATCATTTTTCGACGCAGAGTTACGTCACCGTAGTGTAAATACATGTATTGGTTTAGCGCAATGTTGTTAAATGCAAGACACACGCTTGATTTCATGGCATATATTGAACGAATTCACAAGCAAACCAAACGCAACGTTGATAACGCAAAACACAGATTTCAACACACTCATAGCGGCAGGGCAGCGTCGACTTCTTCCTCCGGGACCCCGCCGTACCGTAGCGATTGCCGGGTCTTTAGTTTTTCTTCGATAAACTTCAAGTGTTTCCCGCATCGCTCGTATTCAACGTCGTTTTGGCGCTGAGCGAGCTCACAACCACGCAAGGCGACGTCACACTTGGCCAGCTCCTTGCGCTTCTCTTCTTCCGTTTCTCCGGTAATGCGTGTAAGCTGCTGCTCCCGATCCACGAAGCAGCCTTCCAGTCGATCCGGGTTTCTCCGGACAACGGTGCCACCAACTCGCGCTCAAGTTGCAGTCGGTAGATACCTACAACCCCGTCCGCGCGCTCCGAATGGGTCATTCGCATGTGCTTCAGTACACTTGACGTTTCTTCACCTACTGACCCAACCGACTCGTATGTCGTCGCTTGCTGAGACCCAGAGCTGCGTCGCTTCTTCCTGATGCGAACACCATCATCTCCGTCCTCTGCCCCTCGTCGTTCAACACTGGCACGGATTTCCGCGGCGTCACCCCGATCGATGTCATCGCCACTACACATGTTGCCTTTTTCAGCTTTATGCGCAAATGCCACGACATCACCGAATACTGGCAAGAGCTCGCGATAATGGGGGCATAACAACTTCACTTTATCTTCAACGCCAGCAGGGGCACCGTCCACGAAGTAGTCGAAGCGGATACCTGAAGAGCGCAGCCATTTCCGTGCTGCTACATACTGCCCCTCCACAGAGCGTACCTTGGAAACAACGCTCGTTACTGTGCGGTGTTCAATCCCATTTCGAGCCAAGCACTTCAAAATGTCTTTAGCGGCCTTCGTCTTCCCATGCAGCCACCGCTCGTAATTTCCTGGTGTCGTCAACCACGACAGCAGCACGTCCATTGACGAACGCCCTCGAGTCGCCAAGTTATCAGTCTCCCACTTCTGCGGCTTCTTCATCTTGCTGAAATGAGGTCCTTTTCGCTCCTTCCTCGACGCAGGGTCCCATAACGGGCGCGTCGAAATGGTGAGGGTGTTGTGGCATTGGCGAACAGCAAGTTCTAACGACAATGTCCCTGTACTGGGAGGCTGATCAAGCGAAGCCCGGGGCGCCTTCTTCGATGGACATTTTAATGCGCTGCTTGCTGAGGCCGGGTATGCTCGAGCGCTGGCAGTCCAACCGCACACAGGGAGCCAGGAAAATCGTTAAGGAGCTCGAGAGCTGCGGCATTAACCACCGCTCATGCCAAGGTGTAATCAAAAGATTGGCAAGATGAAGGAGAAGTACGAAGCTGCGAGTAAATGGCTCGAGAGAACGAAGCAGTTCACACAATATCGTCTCGGCCTTTCAAGCGAGGAGGTGGAGCGCAAGGTGCAGCAGCGTTGCCCCCGGTATCGCGAATTAGCCACAGTGTTTCAGCAGAGTAGTACCAGCTACAACGCAATGCCAAGTCAAAGCACTGCTGGACAAACACGCAGTCGCGAAAATATTTGCTCTGAAAGCGTTCGAGAAGACGGCATGCACACTGGTCAGCGTGACAGCATCGGGCCGAGTAAGCGAAGAAGAATACTGAGCGTAGAAGATGAAACTCGACTTGAGACGAAAGCAAATGCGCCTGAACCACTATTGCCGACGAGCAATTCCTTTGTCCATGTGATGGGAACGCGCACGGCCGATCGCCTCGACAGATGTACAGATGACGATGAACAAAACGAAATAAAGTTGAAAGTGTTTCACGACAGCGGAGATGTCTTCTGCTTGGGAGATGCTGATGAAACGATGGGCCAGTGGCTGCAAGAGTGCGAGGTTGAGCACAAGCTTGCCTTGGCCAAGTGTGAGCTTGAGGCTGAGCGCAACCTCATGGAATTGCGGGCACAGCGATCAAAGGTGATACTGCGTCACAAGTTGCTGAAGGCAGGTGTGCCGAAAGAAGCGGTTGATCGTGATTTTCCCCTGTGAGGAAGTAGCGCGAAGCTGTCAATATCAATCCGGGACGTAATAAGAAGCAGCCACAGTCGCACGTGCTGAACAGGAGCAGAGACGCAATATCGAATGTTGACAAATAACCTTGCTTGTCATTCAGCTTGCATCCACAACGAGATAACACATGAAGCCTTTGCTCCATCTCACTAACTTATATCCCGTTAATCCCGCACATCCTGGATGACGTTCAGCGAATGCAGCTGATCAGACGAAAGCATACCGGGGCTCTTCTTGCAGAAATTCATGAATCCTCGCAACTTCATCTTGCTCTCGGCCGGGCAAGATTTAATTGCCGTTTGCACCTTCGGATGCGTTAGGATCTTAGTCAGCGCCAACACGAACTTGGGGAGAACGGCGGCGCGATACGCGCGAATAACATGGTGATGAAGTTGCGCAGCAGTGCCTGATCCAGCTCTAGCGTGTTCGTGAACACAAACTCCAGGACGGGCAGCACGTAGCCGCTCGTGATCATGAACACCATGCACCGAAGAGACTCGCGCTTCAACTCAAGCGCCTTCACTGAATTGATGTCGGGGTGCAATCGGAGGGACGTAACCAGCACTCCAAAAGCAATAGGCCACTGCGCAACGTGCAGCTTAATAGAAGCTTTCAATATCCGCAGCAAACTGGGGAAGCAAATGTGCAGAGGTGTGCTGCTAAAAAACCTGGGTTCGTGAGAATGACCTCGAGCCAGTGCAATACGCCCATGGACACCACAGGCACTTCCATCACTGATATCAACTTGTCGACCACTCCAGACTGGTTCATCTGTCAATAAGGAATAACCAAGATGCACTATAGTCAGCCACGACTGAACAAACCACACATAAACGGCGTCAGAACTCACATTGTAGCCAAGGGTATGATCCGACTTGCAAATCGCTGAAGCTTCAACCAATGCCTTCTTCGTTGACTCTACACCGTTGTCGTCTACTTCCACTTGATCGGACGAGCTCTCCACTCCCGTTTGCAATAGGCTTCTCTCATCTTTGGTGGAAGCTGCATAGGCCACAAGGAACACACAGTTCTGTACAAAAGCTGGAGAAATGGAGTCTGAGGGGTTGAAAAGTCGATCAAGCAGGCTCGACAGAACCTGTTTAAATAACAAGACCAGGGGGAGAAACGTTAAATCGGCAAATCCACACACTAATGTGCCTGACACCATACCATCGGGTCTCGCAGGTGGGCCACGGGGGCGGTGTCTTGGACGCCTGGAACTCCTTCGCCAGCGTCTCAGCAGCGATCTCTGAGCACTTCTTGGTCTTCACAATGGAAAGGATTGCGTCACAGAACTTCGGATTTGCGTTGTAGATATACCTCCGACGCAGAATGTGGAACGGTGCAACTTTAGCTCCAAACCTGCTGCTTGCCGTCTCCTGGAGCTCGCCACGCACACGGTTTAACTTCGAGCGCACTATACGGATATGGGCGTGTTCCGTGCTGCTCTCGTTTACATCTTTTGCATCAGGTGCAGCTTATTATCCATCGAACAGAGAAGTTCCTGCGCATAGACGTATGAGTGCGCCGACTGACAGCACACTTTGTTAAGTGCCGCAATGTCCTCGACGACGTCTTCTTCGCTAGCGAAAGGAATCTGCACATATGTGAGCAATGCGGGGTGAGCTTACAATACTTTAACAGGGAGTTTAGCGTCGCAGAACAGACTTACTCGGCTGAAAGCATCAACCAGAACGCCACTAAACACCGGGAAAAATGCGTTCGCGCTGGTGATAGACGCGATCTCTTTGTGGTGTCCGGCCTCGGAGATACGGCGAATAGCGTACTGCAGCAGCGTGCACGTCTGAGCATGCAAAGAATATTCACGGTATAGTCAGAAGGGAACAACGAAATTTCCCAAAACCCAAACAATCGACCCAAAATGGCCACAAACCTTGTGGGTTTCCGCCAGCTCAATGAGCATCAGCCGCCATTTGCGGTCGTTCAGCATATGTGTGAGCCACTCGGGCTCCACAGCTGAGCCACTGAGCACATTCGACACGAGCTTCGGGTCGTAGTTCTCGCTGATGATGTCCTTCAGATGGCTGTACAAGATCTCCTCCGCCGGCTCCCACGACGCGCCCTCATTCGAGACCACGGCACCTTCCGACACGTCGAACGTCATCTTGTTCTCCAGCGCCGTGGTCGACACCGGCAGCGTGTCCAGCCACGAGGCCACCAGTCCGATCATCTGCGCGTGTCCTCTGTACGACGACGACAGCTTCTCCACGAGAATCTCAGGCCCGTTGGACTCATTGTGCGCGCGCAGGAAGCCGTTGATCACCGACAGCACCTGGGCTTCCATGATGGCGTCCGTCTTGGACAGTTCCTGGAGCAGTCTCACAGCCTCCTTGCCGTCCTCCGTGTCCTTCTCCTGGATGCCCTGGCTCTCCTTCCCCTGCTCTTCGTCGTCCCAGATGATGAGCCTCTTCTCGTTCTCCTGGCGCCGCCGCTTCCTCTGCGATTCCGTCTCCACGCGCTCCCTTCGGCTCTTCTTCTTCTTCTTCTTGTGCGAGTTCTCCTGCCCATTGGCAGCAGCAGGAGGCTCCTCCTTCTCCTCCTCCTCCTGCTTGCTCTCCTCCTGCTCTTTGTCCTGCTCCTGCTCCTGCTCCTGCTCCTGCTCCTTGTCCTTGTCCTCGCTCTTCTTGCGCTCGAGCTTGCGCTGGTGCTTCTCGTGCTTCTTCTCCCGTGCGGCTGCGTGTGGCTTGATCTCCACCCCCTCCGGCTTCTGCCACTGCGTCTTGCGCGTCGTTCGGTTGTAGTAGTACGCGCGCTCGTTCTTGGGGTCCCAGAGCTCCTCCCACTCGGCTTTGTGGCTGGCCGTCGCGGCTGCAGCTGTGGGGGCAGCGGAAGCGGAAGCGGAAGCGGCAGCAGCAGCAGCCGCGGGCTCGTCCCCGTCAAAGTCCGCGGGCTTCTCCCATGCGCTCTGCTTCGTGGCGCGGTTGTAGTAGTACGTCCGCCCCTCCTTGGTCACGTGCGCGCTCCAGACGCCCGCCATCCTTCTCGACTTGTCTGGCGTTGAGTATATTTCGGAGTGATGGTCAGGAAAGGCTGCGGTGTATACGTCTGAGAGGTGTATACCTATCCGGATGATATTTGATATATACGGCGGTGATTGGCCACAATCGAATACTCGACCAGCATGAGCGGCGACGAGGGCTCGGAGAAGAAGCTGCACTCGGGCTACCACGGCTGGATGAAGACCATCCCCAAGACGAACCAGGTACGCGTAGTGTGCGAGCCAATGGCGGGGTGGGGTGGCACATCGTGATTGACAGCGGACGTTGTGCACTTGCAGGACTTTACGCCTGTTCGTATCGACAGCGCGGCGGTGGGAGCTCCCGAGGCTCGCAGCAACGCCAGCTCGGTCTGGAACTCTGCCGGCACGTGGTGCGTTTTGTAGCGGAAGGTGCCGTGAGACGGGGATCAGGAAAACTCATGGGACGCTGTTTTTGGTGGTCGTACGTAGGGAGGAGAAGGACAAGTCGCAGTGGGCGAAGGACCGGCTGAAGCACCACATCCTCATGAGCTTCAGGTTTGAAGATGAGGCCGAGGGGCTGTCCATCAAGGCAACGTCCTTCGTGCAGTGTGACGGCGAGGCCAAGGTACGAGCAACAAGGGAGGAATGGGCTGGACAGGTGTGATTGAAAGGTGGTGGTGTGGTCGATGCGTGGCAGATTGTCTTTAGTCGCGGCAAGAAGCGCTGCGGCTACGAGCTGTCGGTCAAGTTTGAGTGGTCGAGCGGCGACGACGTGTCTGGCCATGTCGAGCTGCAGGACTTTGACGACACCAGTGGGGACGACTTCGAGGTGCTGGTCACGGTTCAAGGCAGCAGTGAACGCGACCTAGCCGCCAAGAAGGCCGTGATTGCTCGGGAGTCTGAACTGCGCGAGCTGCTATCCCTCTGGAAGAAGGAGCTGCTAGAGCAATAATTGCAAATACAATACAGCTGTGTGGATGGAGCTACCCACGCCTGCAATTACATGATACAAGCAGACGAGGTTTTCCCGATAAATTATCTGTTGCTTCGCGGAGACAGCTGAGGTATCAGCGCCTCCTTGCGAATACTGACAAGCGACTGCTCCATGAGGTTGGACAGATCTGCCATGGCGTTTGACGCCCGCCGCGAGTACGGGTACATCATGCGATACGACGCATCCGAGTCCTCCTCTGTTCCGTGTGACGATGATGACATGCGTAAAACTGCCTTCGATGAAGTCCCCGTGCCAGCACCCTTCATGGCAAATTTTGCCTTCCGCTTCCATTTGCTGGCCTAAATTTCCCACCGAACATGTACTGTCGGTTAGGTATTACTTTCAGGGAGGACAAAGCCTTCAGGTACGCACTGTTTCTCGAAGCTCATCTGTCTCTTTGTCAAGTCTTAGTTGCGCTTCCTTGAGCTCTTCTTCGGTCCGTTCCAATGCCATTCTCTGCAAGACAAAGCAACGATAATTAGACTAACTAACGCTAATGCAGAAATTAAATATCGCGCAGCCATCGTACGAGCTCAACAATTTTGTTCTTCGCGTGACTGGTAGCCCGCCGCTCTGCTTCAAGCATGTCCCGCATCTGATTCATTGCAGTCTGCGCAAAAACACCAAGCGCATTAGCTAGACCTACCACCAAGTATCCACAATAATCATAAAAAAACGCACCTCGTTGTCCTGGTCTGTCTTCGTAATTGCGCGGTCATGGCGTTGCTTCAGCTGCTCGATCCGCACATCGTAGCCCGAACGCTGCTCTTCCAACTCCTGTTCTTTTCGCTTTTGCATCGTTTGCTGGAGCAAATCCATCTCTCGAAGCATCGTATCTTTTTCAAACCGAAGCAAATTGTTCGCTTCTTGCCACTTAGCTTTATCGCCCAGCATTTTTTGTTTTTCAGCATCTTTCGCTGTCAGCTCCGCTTGCAGGAAGGACACCTTCTTCTCGTTCGCCTCTCTCTCCTTTTCACCGCTCTGACGACACGGAGATACCACGGCAAATGTTCGTCGTACTCGTCAGCACTGGTACCGGGCACCGACTCGCCCCAGATAAATTTCAATGTTTTTTGCAGATTCCAGCTCTGATAACAAAGGCGCACTCACACCTTCCTTCGTACTGACTGTTGCCTCAGAGATAGCCTTGTCAATAGCTCGGACCTGGGTTTCTTGTAGGCAAGTCGTTAATTTTCTCAGTTCACCAGATAATTGACGATAATCCCAAGCTGTACGAGTATCTTCGTCCTTTCCATCATCTACCAGGTTGCTGGGTAAATCAGTACCCGCAGTTTTGGCAAGTGACGCCGCAAACTCTCGATACGCTTTGCACATCGCTTTTCGCGTCTTCAGCAAGGCCAACACATGCTCTTTTTCTTGTTTTTCATCTTGAGTTGCAGTTTGCACAGTAGATAATCGCTCTTGAAGTTGCGACTGCTCGATCAGCCGAAGTCTATGCTCTTCTTCTAGCTTCTGGATGTTTTGTTGCAAATTCGAGTTCAAATCCAATTGGGCACTGAAACGCGCCTCTAAATCCTCGAGCTCTCGCGATTTCTTCTCGAACCTCTCTACGACGTGGTCATATTTGGATTGGTCGTTCACGCGCTGGCTCGAGAGCAGTCCATCCATCTCCTTGTCCTTCTGTGCAACAAATTTCTTGCAGTTTTGCTTGTCCTCCTTCGCCTTCCGGCGCCACACAGCGTCTGCCTCTTGGAGGAGATTGTTAGTACGTTTCCTCCAGTCCGCACCCGCCAAGGTTGCCTCCTTTTGAAGAAATACCCAGCCCATGCTCATTTCACTTACAACATCTTTGCGCACATCCTTCAAGTCACGCACGAGTTGCTGGAGTTTGAGACGATAAGCGCTTAAACACTTTTGTTTGTCGTCGGTGACTTGTTGTGCGAGTTTTTCCGCCCTTAGTGACGTCGCTTCAGCAGCGACACGCTGCGATCGTTCCACCTCCAGAGCCTCGTTTGCTGCATTTATTCGGTTATCCATCGTTTGCGCAAGATTCTTGTGCATCCGTGACAGGTCAGCGAACTCCTTCTTATGCCTTGCACCCTCATTCTTCATTTTTTCCACAATAGCCTGTAAAGAGTCATTCGCAGTCGTTAACTCTCGAACGGATAATTCTAATCCGTTCGCCTTCGCTTGTTTATCTAGGTGACCCTGTTGCGCTTCATCAATCGTTTGTTGAAGCTGATGTAAATGTGCGTCGTATTGCGCAGTCACATTACGCAGCTTCTGTTCATTCTGCTCCTCAATGGCTGACATTTCTGCCTCGAAATGGTTTTCACAAGCCTCAAGCTGATGCTCAAGCACTGCTATACGATCAAGTAGCTCCTTTTTCGACTGCTCGCTTGATTCGACGGAGCTGTCAAGGGAGTTTTCGAGGCGTGCTGCCGCTTCGGTGAGCCGCGCTAGCTGCTCACGCAGCCCGTCACTCACTTTTTGCGCGGATACAGCAGCTGTATCACTCTCCTCTTTTTCCGCAACTGCAGCTTTGCACCGTTCATCCAAAGCCTGGCATGTTGTCTGTTGCTCCCTCACAACAGTTCGCAATCTACCAAGGTTTTCGTTCGCCTCTTCCAGCCTCAGCACAACCGTACGCTTTGAATCCTTTGACTCCTCAAACTCATTCTTTAAACTCACGAATGCCTGGCGCTCGCTCAACAGTTGCTCTTCAGCCCGTTTCTTCTCTGCCTTTGTCTCCTCAAGCGAGACCTCCAATTTCTGGATTCCCTTCCGTACGTTAACCATCGCTGCTCGAAACTCAGATTCTTTTCGCTCCTGGAACTCCTGCATAAGTTTTTGCACCCGTTCTTCAGCCCGCAACGCCGCTTGGGCTTCTTTTGCTTGCAATTCTGCTTCATGCTGTGCGAGTGGAATTGTATCGTCATTTCTCTCCTGCCACTGTCGTGCCTTGCTTGAAAGCTTCCCGCTTTGGCGACGATTTGTGACACCCACTTTAACAACAGCATTTCCTCGGAGACGTTGGTCAGCATCTTCGCCATCCTCGCCAGAACCGATGTTCAATACCACAACACTCGGAGGCGGGGCTGTTGCAGGAGTTGTAGCTGCAGCTGTAGCCTTTCGAGCTTCTTCTGACCGCCGACGCTCTTCTCGCTTTTCTTTTCTGATAAAACCTTTTCACGCTCAAGAAGACGCTTCTCTCGCTCATCAATTTCTTGCTGCATACGCTTTTGCTGCACTTGAAGTGCGCGCTGTTCTTCTCTACGCTCCTTGTCGCGAGCTGCACCCTCCGCTCGGCGCCGCTGTTCAAGGTCATCCTCTTCCTTTTGTGCAGTCTTTGCATTTTCCCACTTCGCAGCAGCAGCGTTAGCGGTCTCCAATGCCATTTGTCGAGCACGAAGTAATTCTGTCTGCTGCTTCTCCAGCGCAGTATCGTACTTTTCCTTAAGTTCTTCGATTCTCGCGTCTTGCTTGGCGACAAACTCGTTTTGCCAGCGTGTGCGAGCTTCCAATTCTTTCTCCTGCGCGCCTTGTCGGTTCTGTCGACTTATTGCTTCTTGAAGCGATGACACCTTGCGCTCATATCTCTCCTTTGTCTCTGCAAGCGCATTCTGGAGATTTGCTACCTTTTCCTGCTCTTTCTCAAGTGCATGCCGCCACTGTACGATCTCTTTTTCCAAGCCCCCGACTTGCTTCTCATACCGTAGTTTAGCATCCACTTGCTGAGCTTCTATGGCTGCCGCGCGCTCCTCGAGTGTTACAATCTTTTTCTCCGCCTTAGCCAGCACTTCTTGCCGAAATTTGAGCTGATCCACTGCTCGCGTGGCTTCGCCTTGCTTTGCCTTGAGTGCATCCTGGGCCTGCCGCCCAACGGTTTCCAGCTGAGCTTCTAGTTGTTTCACCTGTTCTTCTCCCTTTGCAATAAGCGCGACTTTTTCTTGAGACTGCTCGTTCATGTACTGTTCCACCTGGACACCAAACTCCTCATACCGCTTTCTGAGGTCTTCGTGATCTTTTTCCGCGAGTGCAGCTATTTGCTGGTGATGTGCAAGCTCCGATTCCAGGCGAGCTAGCTTGCTTGGGTAGTCCTCTTCTCGCAGTTGCTGAAGTGCTTGAACCATTTCTCGGTTTTTACCCTCTGAGAGCGAAAGTAGATGTTTCAGATGGGTCGCTTCCTGCTGACTCGCTTGCTTCTCCAGCTCCAATTTCTGTTTTTTATGAAAGTCACCACAACAATAAACAAGTATAAAGGTTAGTTAGCGCACGTAACTTTACCAAACAATCAGATAAAGTTAGTTGACTTCACGCACGGTTTTGACTTCTTGCAGGCTTTGGATACTGTGCGATGACTCCTTCCGCAACTCTTCAGCCATATCGCTCTCTCTTTGCAGCCGCAATTTCAGCGCTTCATGCTCCTGATGTAACGCCTCAAGTGCTTGCACATTTGGCTTCAGGACGTCAACCTCCTTCTCGCCGCGTCTCGTTCCTCACTCACCACGCGGAACCGCGCCTTAAAATCTGTTTCCCGCTTCTTCTGTTCCTGCAGCTCTTTCACCCGCACATCCAGTTGGCGATGCAGCGCTTGAATCTCTTGTTGCGTCAACTTCCACTGCCGTTGCGCGTCCGCCTCTCTCCTCTGCACCACCTTGAGCTTCTGCTGGCTCTCTCTCAGATCACTCGCTTGCCACGCGATCTGGTCGCTCATGGCTTTAATGTACCGCTCTCTCTCCCCGTAGAAACACTCGTGAACGATCTCGCCCAGCCGCGCACTGGCGAATTCGCTGGTCAGCGCGTTCTCCTGCAGGCAGTGGATGGTCGCGTCCTCGTGCACCTGGTTCACTGCGTCCTGCACGCGAGCCGCCAGCACCTCCAGTCGGTGCTCGTAGGCCTGCTGCAGCGAGCTGTACCGCAGGCGGAACTTCTTCTCGATGGAGCGCTTCAGCTCCCTGCGCGTCGTCGGATCCGTCGATTTCTTGAGGGTTTTGATGGGTTTCGGCCGGATTTTGCGGCCTCCCGAGAATGAGGGAGAGCCGTTGTTGCTGCTACTGGATGCGGGGATCCAGCGGGGCTCGGAGGTTCCTTGCGACGCGCGGAGGGGCCTCCATCGTCGTCGCTGGAGGACGAGCACGACGCCATCGAGCTGCGACTGCCAAGCTTCTGCCTTTTCGAATTCAAATGCAACTGTTTTACCGGTGCAGGAACCGGTTTGGCATTTAGGAACTTAGGGGTCCTAAAGTTAGGCTGCGTTAAAATTTAGACGCTAGATGCGCTGCGATGACGCAGATGAAGCCATGTTTACCATGCTGACGTTGTTAAGGAAGACAATTTGGGTTTGGGATTTTTGGCAATAGGAATGCTCTCCTCTCCTCTGTTGCTGCTTCATGCCGAAGCTCTGCTCGCGTTACTTGCTAATGCCGAAGCTGTCTAGTGCTGCGAAGCCTTGAGCACACGCGGGGCCGGGCGGTCGAAGAGGCTGGGCGCTGAGCGGCCGTCGTAGAACTTGACGAGCTTGCGGGCCTCGTCGGCGACCGTGTTCGGGTTGAAGCCGAACTGCTCCTTCAGCTGCGCAATGGTGGCTGAAGCACCGAATCGGTCCAGGCCGAACTGCGTGTGCGAGTAGGTGGCCCAGCCGAAGGTGGCAGCGGCTTCCACGGACATGGTCGGGATGCCCTCGCCGATGACCTCCTTCTTGTACTCGATCGACTGCTCGTCAAACAGATCGCGGCATGGCACGGACACCACGCGCACCTTGTAGCTCGTCAGCAGCTTGGCGGCGTCAAGCGACAGCGACACCTCCGAACCCGAGGCAACCAGGACCAGGTCCGGCTCGCCCTCCAGCGACTCCACCTCAGCGCCGTTGGCGACGTTGGCCACAACGTAGGCACCCTTAGCAACCGCCTCGGCCGTCGAGTGGGCAAGGTTGGGCAGGCCCTGGCGGGTCAATGCGAGCACCGACGTCTTGTGCTGGTTCTCCACCGCAGCAATGTACGCACCCACGGTCTCGTTACCGTCCGCCGGGCGGTACACGTACATGTTGGGCATGGCGCGCAGGGCAGCGTTCATCTCAATCGGCTGGTGGGTCGGGCCATCCTCACCCAGGAAGATCGAGTCGTGGGTGGCGATGTAGATCACACCGAAGCGCGACAGAGCGCTCACACGCACAGCGCCCATAGCGTAGCCGATGAAGTTGTAGAAGGTAGCGCAGAACGGACGCACACCACCGTGGGCGAACAGACCGTTCGAGATGGCGGCCATACCGTGCTCACGCACACCGAAGCGGATGTAGCGGCCAATCGGGGTGTCCTTCTGGAAGTCACCCGACATGGACAGGTGCGTCAGGTTGGACGGAGTCAGATCAGCCGAGCCGCCCACGATCTCGGGCAGAGCCGTGGCGACGGCGTTCAGGGCGATCTCAGAGTACTGGCGGGTGGCCTTGCCGGCGTCCGCGGGCGTGTACTTGGGCATGTTCTTGCTCCAGTTAGCGGGCAGCTTGCCCTCCATGCGACGCGTGTACTCGGCGGCCTCCTTCGGGTAGGCCTTGGCGTACTTGGCGAACAAGTCGTTCCACTGCTTCTCCAGCTCAGCGCCCGTCACGGTCTTGTCATAGTACTTCTTGACCTGTTCGGGCACGTAGAAGGCCTCGTCGCCCTTGAGGCCGAACTTGGTCTTGGTCTCCGCCAGGTCATCCGGCTTCAGGGGGCACCGTGCACAGAGTGGGTGTTCTCGAGCTTGGAGCCCAGACCAATCGTGGTGTGGATCTTGATCATCGACGGCTTGTCCGTGACGGTCTTGGCCTTCTCGACAGCCTTCAGGATAGCGGCGTGGTCGTAGTTGCCGTCCTCGACGACCTGCACGTCCCAGCCGTAGGCCTCGTAGCGCTTCTGCACGTCCTCCGTGAACGATATGTCCGTGCTGCCGTCAATGGTGATCTTGTTGTCATCGTACAGCACGATGAGCTTGCCCAGGCCCAGGTGGCCAGCCAGCGACGAGGCCTCCGACGAGAGACCCTCCTGCAGACAGCCGTCGCCGCAGATAACGTACGTGTAGTGGTCCACGATGTTCAGTCCGTCCTTGTTGAACTCGGCGGCCAGGTGCTTCTCGGCGATGGCGAGACCCACGGCGTTGGAGATTCCCTGGCCCAGCGGGCCCGTGGACACCTCGACACCGGGGGTGCAGAAGTTCTCCGGGTGGCCGGGGGCCTTGGAGCCCCACTGGCGGAACTTCTTGAGCTCCTCGATCGGCAGGTCGTAGCCCGTCAGGTGCAGCATGCTGTACTGCAGCGCAGGCGTGGCCGTTGGACAGCACGAAGCGGTCGCGGTTGCTCCACTTGGGGTTCGTCGGGTTGAACTTCATCGTCTTGCCGAAGAGCACGTGGGCCATGGGCGCGCAGCCCATGGGGGCGCCCGGGTGGCCCGACTTGCCGGCGCTCGGCTGGTCGGCCGACAGCATGCGGATGGTGTTAATGCACAGCTCTTCGCCGATGCGAGGCTTCTTGTCCACGTGGTCAGCCATGGTAGGTATACGAGCGAGTGAGATACGAAGAGGAAGAAGGGGGAATCACTTGAGCCCTCGGAGAGAATCTGGAAATGACACTATAATTGATGGTGCGATCCAAAGTGCGTGGTCGGTGGCTCCCTTGTGTTCGATTAAGTGCGATATGCGACTGGCCAATCGGAAGCGCCCGGGAAGTGACGTTTAAACATGGGGATGACGCAATATTCGCGCATAATTAACGGGAGCTGCGCCCGCCAGCGACACCTCGTGTTGACCATGGTTCATTTGCGAATCTGCACTGAGGGGCGTCGGACAGGAAATTGACTCGTCACACACACGGGGGTAACGGGCTTTGCAGCGGTGCATCATCCTTTTTCACCGCGGTGACATGAATCGTTGTGGTGCATATCGTTTACGTTGCTATCAATGTATACGAGTTTTGCTCAACGTGCTGCCCTTTAACTCGCGTGGCTTTGCCATGGCAACAGGCAGCCCCGTAATGACAACACGAGTGCTAGAATGGCTCTGTTCAGCAAACGACTGCAGCGTGCTACACTTTGCCATATTTGCGGCTTGCTTTGGCGGTGATTGAAGCCATATTTGCAGCTTGCTTTGGCAGTGATTGAAGTCAAAATGAGCAATCCAAGCGGAACTGCTGCTAAATGTGGGCCACACCAATCCCCTGGCCAATCGACATCGACTCAAACGGGATCGCCGCGATGACGCTGGAGAAGCAGACGTACGCGCTGTTCAACGGCCGGTAAGCAGCGCAGTCCGTCCAGCAGCCACCCCCACCATCTCACTCTACGTTTTCTGTCACAGCACGCTGCACGTGGGCTACTACACGGACGTGAAGAACGCTCCGGCGCTGCGTCAAAGCCTGCTGGACAAGAAGTTCGACGTCGCGCTGCTCAATGCGCAGCTGGTGCGCGTCTAATCCATTGTCTCCTGCAACTGAGTACTCCGTTATTGGTTTTTAATCAATTTACAGCTCGTGGCACCGTTCCAGATCCACGCGGCCGCGTCACGCGCCCTGCTCTGCGATGCGTCGGACCGACTGACCACGCGCAGCCTGCACGCCGAGCTGGTGTTCAACATGTCCGGCTCGCGCAACGTGTCCGAGTCCTTCCGCCGCTTTGGCGTCCACGATGAGTGCAAGACGCTCGTCGTGTGCGTGATCGACGCGGACGAGCCGACACTGAAGGAAGTGGAGGCGTTGGTGGACGGCACGCAGCTGCCGCTCGGCGAGCTGGGCTCGCATCTCAGTGAGCAGGACGTGAAGCAGATCAAGAAGTTCTACAAGATCCAGGACCAGGAGCTCACGCAATCCTCGCTGGTAGATGCGATTACATGCAGAATAGCGACCAAGAGCTGCAGCAAATGAAGCGCAATGTAGAGCTGGGCGCACTGTAAGGTTGGTAGGTGCGTCATTGGACTGGAAGGCAGATTAGTTTGTCAGACCAGCTCGTACTTTTGTTGAGGTTTGCCACTTCTTGTTTCTGCGCTTCGTCGTCGTCTCCAACTAGTTAATGCAGACGCGAAAAGACCCACTGCATGCCTTCCCTCTCGCTGTCGGACAGCAGCATGATTGTCACGTTGAAACGTGGAACCTTCGTGATATGCTTGAAACTCAAGCACAAATGTGGCGTTATCTTTTAATACAGCAGAATCGGAGTGGGGGAGTACTACAACTACCAGTACTGTATTGGCAGTACTGTCATGATACTATCATTGCGGAAGACATTGAATATATCACACAGCACTATGAAAGTTTAGCTTTCATGCAAGTGGCAGTCGCTGGAATTACGTCCGACTCCATTCCAGTTATAAAGAGCCTGAGCAACGGGGCAGGCTTGATCATTCGCAGATGTTCACCCCTCAAAGCTGGCGAAGGGTTTTCTGTTTTGAATGACCACGTTATAGAGGGTGTCAGACCTGTAACAAGATAAAAGTCGTCGGCCGGCCAAATAACAAGCAGCTCGAGGGGTAAATATCAATTACATAAAAACGTGAATCCCTCTGGTGATTTGCAATTATCAGCACCCATCATTCTCAGTTGCATCCACCGTTATTTCGTAGCCGCATATGCCTGCAAAAAGCGAGAGGCAGAAGCTGCTAGAAGACATCGAGCGCGCGATGTCACTGGCAGCACTCGAACACGAGGTCGACTACGACATGAACGACGTGTCCGAAGACGTGTTGCTTCAAGACTTTGCAGCGGTGTGGGGCCCTCCACTTGATGAGCTAGCAGATCTGCTGGTGTTGGTCGATTCTTCATTTACTTCGTCGATAGGAATTCCACTGTCTTCAGGTGTAGCGTCTGGTGGTGTTGATGGCAGCACACGTGAGCACGTCGGAGGCACGCCAACCTCCACTGTGCTCTCCACGGTAACTTTTTCACGTAGTTATCCGATCGCTGCTGCATGTTTCGCGCCTTCAGTAGCGGCAAGTCGGGCGACTTCATCTTAGTTTTTTAGTTTTGTTACGGTATACTGGGTTACACACGGTTGACCGCTGAACATCTTATATCCATACCCGTGCGGCCTATTTGCACGATAGGTTCCTCATCCACTTATGTTGTCTGCGTGATGTTTCCAGCCTCCATGCGCCTTTGACCTGATACTCCATCGAGTCAATCATCGCTGCCTTCTCTGGATACCCTCCCCATTCTCCAATGTCACCTTGTGCGTGCTCCATCACTCCCTTCCATAGCACGGAGTCTTCTGCTTCGTGAGAATCCCTCGCTGTATTGCGCTTGTTGTCCATGGCTATGTTGGCTAACCAGTATGCGGCCTTGTTGTGCCGCCTATAGTGATGTCGCCAACTGCCCACCGAGATCGTGTCCGCCAGTTGCCGCGCCAGCCTATACTAGCGTTGCAGCCGCCAGGCCTTGGACCCTTTGTATTCCTTCATCATGCGTAGAGCCAGCGCACTGTCCCCGACCACGTGCATTCCGTGCCAATATTTGATATTGGCATGCACTAGCAGACGATGGAGTCCTAAGAACTCTGCCTCATTGTTCGTCGTGGTTGGTGCCCCTAGAGCCGTGGTAGCCGCCCATGTTACCCGCCATGCAACACTTGGTGCCTGCTCCACTACCAGGCTTCCACTGCATCCTGGGCCCGGGTGCCTCTGGATCCTCCATCGAAGAATCCAACTCGCAATGTTACCGTCCTCCTAAAGTCACTGGTCGGGGTGGCTGTAGCCGTCCACTGTCTTATGACCGCCCCAACAGTCCACCTCTTCGGCATGTTGCTTAGTGTGATTGGATAGACGCTTGCCTCATACTTTTTAAGAGCTGCGTGTTTAGCCCCCTTGACTCCTTTTCGCCTCTTGAATTGTCCGCTCTCGCATCCCTTCGGGGTGCACCGCTGGACGCTGTGTCGCCATATGAATTACATTGTCGCCGCGCACGTGACATGTCATAGCTCCTGCACCACCGGTTGTAACAAAACCTCCTCCCATTCCTGGAAAATTTCCGCCGCGGTCCATTGCACCATCCAGTCAGGTGTAGCCCTGAGCTTGAGCGAGAACACTTCATTTATTCCTCGTTGGAGTCCCGTTCTGCCGTTGTCTGCTATGGCTCAGCCATCGAGTGCTATTTTCCAGAGCTTCTGGGAATCTGGGCAGGACCATATCAAGTGGGCCGTCCCGCCCTGGCTGTTGTGCTGACAGCATTCCGCTTGACACCTGAATTTCTGCTCCTTGCCCGCACACAGCCTCAATTTTTTTTTGCGTGCTTGATCCTGATGATGGTTTTCGTTTGGTATGCAGTTGACTCCTGGCGACCGATGAATTCTTGGCCATATTAATGCCTTCAGGGCTCTTGCCATTCCGTGATCTGCTGCTTGCCAGCGTTCCGAGACCTTGCTCATGTCCAATAGGACCTTGCTCTTTGTTTTCTCCTCGATAATGCGCTTGTAGTGCTTACGACGTATTTTCCAACGCCTCTGCCCCACCCACAGTGCTTGTGTGCGCGTGAGCCACAGGTGCTCTGGGATCTGAACACGCCTTTTGTCCACTTCGAGCAAAATCGCAATCTGCGCCCCTAGCGACCCGTTCCTCGGTCCTACCACCAATTGGCTGATGACCACTCCTCCACCCTGGCCCCCTCCTTGGTGATGACCCGGAACTCGTGAAGCTTGTCGTCGGAAGTGCAGCGCATGCGCGCTCGGTGGCTTTGATAATATCCCCGGATAGTGAGCCAGCAGTGCCATAGCCAACTCCTTGAGGAGTCTCGCTTGTTCTCTGCTCAGTAGCATCTCCTTGTCTACAGCGACTGCAACCACTTCGCCTCCTCTCTTCCACTGCAACGTCACCACATCCTTGACCCTGCGGCCCTTGACTCGATTCACAAGACCTTTGAAGTCACTCCAGGTCGCTCGCGTGCCCGTGGCCGTCCACAGCCGGGCCTCACTTAGCGGCAGATCCGCAATGTGGTGCGTAAGGCACTCACCCTTCAGCTGTCTCCGGTTCCTGACCGCCTGCCTCATGTTACTGCGCAGCTCTCCTTCGCGCAGTAGGTGCAGACCATCTGGTGCCCACCAGGTTCGTAGCCCATCGGCTCTTCTCATCAGTCGGCGCAGCTCGCGCGTGTCACTGCCGTCCCCGCTCCCACCTAGCTCCTCCTCCATCCAGTACTCTGCCCCCGGCCGTCCTGTGGCTCTTAACGAGCATTTGATGGTGAGTGCTGGCGTCTTCACTCTTGGCATCAGGTGCTGCGCATCTGCTCCATCACGTTCCATCAGCAGAGCTCCTACGCACTGCTGCTGCTTGTCTTCAATTGCCACCCCGGTTCCCACCACGTGCGCGCTCATCGCTGTCAGTTCTTTGTCAAGATTGGGCATACCGAGCCCTCCTTGGAGGACCTTTTGTTCCGCTAATCTCGCCTTCATCCAGCCCAATGTCTTGGTGCCGGGGTTTGCGAAGCTGGCTCACCACACGTAGTTCTTCAGTCTCTTGGACAGCGTGTTTATAATCCTAGACGTGGGCCAGCAGTGTCTCGCCACAAATCAAATCTTCGGCACAATTATGGCCGCCGCTATTGCCGCTCGCTGCAGTACCGCCGTAGTTTTTTTCCGCCAGCGCCAGCCGCCGCCGGATAGCCTTGATGGTCCGCTTCCACGTCTCCTTGGTGTAAAGAAATTAGATGCAACCATGCGTCCGAAATATCGCGTCGCTGGGACCACTTGAATGAGCTGCTCCTGCTGATCACCCAGATCATCGGCAGCCTCTTCCTCAGCCTCCACTTCTTCCCTATGCAGCCGAATTGCCTTGGATATCGCCATGTTCAGCTGCAGTCCCGAAGCCGCTGAGTACCTGGCCACTGCTGCTATGGCCGCTTGCTGCATCTCCTCCGTCTCAAGATAAAGTTCGGTGTCGTCAGCAAATCCCGCCACGTCCAGCGTCCCATCCTGGTCATCGTCGGACAGCGGAATGCCTCGTACCTCGTCGCAGCTCTCTACTTCGTCATATAACAGGTCAGCTGCCTATATGAGCAGCAGCGGTGCCAGCGGGCACCCTTGCTAGATGCTCCGCGTGATCTGCGCCTTGCTGGAGAACTGGCCATTAGCCATGAAAGCGACTGTGGTGTCGCTGTGAATAGTGTCCACCATCTGGCAGAACTTTGGTGGTAGCCCTTTCGCTCGTAGTACCCCACTGAGGAAATATCGGTCCAACGAGTCGTAGGCCTTTATGAAGTCCAGCAGCAACATCTGGGCTTTCATCAACTTTTCCCCGTTTGCACACCTTGTCATAGCCGCTTCACAGAGGTCAATTGCCTCATTTATGGTGCGGCCTGGCACGAAGCCAATCTGATTCGTGTGCACCAGCAGCGATATGAATCTCCTTAGTCTCCGCGCTAGTATATGCGTGAACAACATGTAGTCCGAGTTGAGTAAAGCGATAGGTCGATAATTCAGTGGGTTGCCCGACGCCCCATCTTTTCCTATGCTGAATATGTAAGCTTCTCGAAAGGTCGCGCGTGTAGTCCCCAGATCCAAACAATCGTTGTAAATTCTCATCAGTATCGGGGTGAGTATGACGGCATGATCTTTGTACCAATCGTTGGATAGGTCGTCAGGACCGCAGGCTTTGCCCCGCTTGCCTTGCTGGATGGAGGTCATAACCTCCTCCTCTGTAAATGGAGCCTATGTCGAACTCATGTCCACCTTGGCCCACCTCAGTTGGTGTCTGCTCGCGTATATTTTGATATCCGCCTTGGATTTATTATCGCCCCTGAATATCGGCGCCAATGCGTCGGCAAGTATGCCAGCTTTATCGTGCATACCCCTTCTGGGCCTGCCATCGGCAACTTCGAGCGTCGGTATGACGTTGTCACAGTATGGTGCAGATGCGCCTGTAGAAGTTATTGGTGGTGGCCCTTGTTGTCCACACAGTTTGCTGTTTGAGTGCGCGTTTCCTTCCTGCCTGTCTTGGCCCTTGTAGTCTCCGTATTTCTTGCTCTTGTTCCTCGCGTTGGTTCGCATCGTCTTGTTCAGCGTAGCCTATCTTGTCTAATTTGGCCTTGACCCTCCTAATGCGCTGCCGGTATCCTTTGGTCATTTTGGCTCTAGCAGTCGCTTTCAATGCATTCATTTCCGCTTTCAGTTCCATTTTGAACTGTTCCCAAGCGGCTGCCGTTTGTGTGGGTTGGGGGCTCAAGCCGAGCTGAGAACTCCTTCAGCCGTGTGTCCACCAGACTGCGCATGGTAGATTGCATGTATTCCGGTGCTGGGTAGAGTTTGGGGCATTTAAACAACCGTATGCCTCCATTCGGCTCATGAATTTCCAAGAGCACCGCACGGTGATCTGTGTGGCACGGTGGATCAACCATGGCCACACTGCGCACCCATTTGGCCTCCTGTCCCGTCACGTAGAACCGGTCGAGCCGGGAAGTGGTGACTTTACCCACCGGATTCGTGTGGAGATACGTGTGGTGCCCGTTTGCATAACGACGCCTGACCGTCGCTCCATAGTCCTCCATAGGAGTGAATTCAGCGGTATCAACTAGTCCCCACCAACCTATTAGCTCTCTCAGCTCATTGAGGCCAATATCGTGTCCACACCCTATCCGTGTCCGGTCTGTGCCCGCGTTCAGCACGCAGAAAGTCTCCCCCAGTACGACTGCCGTGTCCGCTGGGAGGCTGATCTTTTGAGTTGCCTGTGGAACTGAACCCGCGCTGGTCCAAACGACGGCGCGTACACGTTGATCAGCAAAACCTTGCTCCCACGTAGCTCCTTTCAACATGAGTAAGCTCGGCAACCATAGGTCCGCCCTGTACGGCGTCTGCTTCTGAAAAGCCCCGTAGGTATTAATCAAAATGGCCACCCCTGCACTTACGGTTTCTCCGGACGCACAATACGACAGACGCTCTGCTTCCGTATGCATAAAGCCCCATAGTGTGGCATATCGTGCGGCCGCAGGCCCTGCTCATCACTACGCAGGTGCGTTTCTTGTGCAAAAGTTATGCCATTCACACCCCTACTATGCGTTTCCTTCACTCCTTGCAGATGATCCGCGAGCTCTCTCAAAGGCGTCGCTAACCCTCGAATATTCACTCTCTGCACTCTTATCGTCCTGTCGTTCTTGTGCTCCTTCTTGTGGAGCCTCCTTTTCCTTTCCTCACGTTCCAGCCGACGCTAGCATCTCCGCAGATCTGCGCGCGTCGACTGGTAATGTTGCGCTCTAATTCTGGGATCATAGTAGCGCAGCATCGTCTGTTGCTGCACTCTCCGCCCCCCTTCCTCCTTCCTCCTCCGATGATGTCTCTGCGATTGACGACACCGTCCTACACGTCCGCTTTGTCGACCTGACCTTTCGCCTTGTCGAACTTGGTGAGCTCCGCAACGCCATCGGTGATGCGGGTCCCACTTTGTCGTTCAGCCACAGCTGCAAGCGTAGTGCATCTTGCGCCTCCCTCCACACTTCTAGACTTGACTTCCGCATCTTCGCCTTTAGTTTTCTTGTCGCTGTGCTCATCGCACTCCTCTGACTCCTGCCCCCTGTCTTGGCCGCTCGCGTGATCGCGTTGAGTGCTTTCTCTCTTCGCCGCCAGCACCTGTTTGGCTGAATCAAACGGCTTTCTGTCCAGCAATTCAATGTCGTACTTGTGGAGAATGTCCGCTCGAGTCGTTGCCCGCTGTTCCTCCACCTTGTCATATACCTCGTAGCAATCGTCCTCATAGATCACCGCCCTGAAGTGGTTACCAGTGCCCAGCACCTTCAACACAATCACCAGCGGTAAGATACCGGCATCAATCAGCTCCTTCTGCAAGTCGATGCCCTTCGCCGTGGTCATGGGCTTCATTACTCCTGTTTCAGTGCGTGCCGCACCTTCACCCACTCTAGTGTACGTATATACGGTGGGGTATGTACTGCCGTCCTTGTTCACTTTCAGCACGTAGATCTCCTCTCGGACTTGTCTTGCCATGAACTGGGCGTAACCAGAACTGAGGCTGCACCGTGGCTTTCATCCATTTGTCCCTTTGCTTCGTGTAGTGCTTGGCTACCACCTCGATCTGCTCCCCAGTCGAGTCCCATCCACAACGTCGACCATGCTGTGGCATACAGCTCCTGTGGCTGCGATTTGGTCTCGTCTGGCAGGTCGATGATAATTCCGTTCATGCAGTCCTTCTTCAGCAAAATGGTATTTGCAGCTGTGTTAGGTAAGAAGCGCACTAGATCTTCGCGCGAGCTTGTAAGTGCACCAAACTGTGCCAGCCATCCACAATGTCCCGTGGCCGCAGTTTCCACTGTAACAGCCTTCAGAATCGCCATCCAGACCGACAATGGCGCGCCCCGTTCTTTTGGCGACGTCACCTCTAGGCGTCCCGGTGCTGCCTCTCGTCGCGTCCAGCATTGCTCAGCGTCGCCGCCCCGCTCACCTATCCACCTTGATCTCGTCATCCTTCGGTATGTCCATGATATACCTGCTCATGAACTGCTGCGTTGTGACCTTACCGCAGCCTGCCGCTGAGCCTTCGCTATCGCTGCCTTCGTTGCCGATATTCGCACTTTTGTCGTCGTGCATTAAGTTCGTCTTCACCTCCCTCGCTTGGCTTGCCACTGATCGGAAGCTGCCCCTTGGGTGATAGCGACGCGGTGGCATTGTTGTCCTTTCCGGGATCGGCTGCTTTTTTGTCGAGCAGCTTGCTGGATTCTAGCGTCCGCGCTAGCAGCCCATTCCGCAGTCTTGCGAGCTCGATTCCTTTCCCTCATGGCCGAAGCTTTTTCCTTCCCCTTTCAGCTCGCATAACCTCCTGCTTCGTAGGCAAGATCTCGCGTTCGTGCTTGATTCTCGTCCGACCCTCCGGCGCTCGCGTGAGCGCTTTGCCCCTGTCATCTTCTGGCTGTTGCTGACTGTGGTCTGTCTCGTCATGCTGCTGTGCTTCCTCGTCCATCGCTTCTTCTGCTGTCTCTCCTCCCGTTGCCTCCTCCTTGGTATCTGTTGGCTCGTCGAACGCGACTTCAGGAGCTGCACCGACCCTGTCCTGCGTGCCATCCCCACCGTCTATCGCTGTTGGTTGGTCGCCCTCCGTGTTGCGAGCTGCATCATCTTCCTCAATTACAGTGTCACCTTGGTGACCATCTTGGTCATCCATCGCTTCATCCTCGGCTTTTCTCGATCCCGGTATCCAGCTTCCCCGCCTTGGAGTCCACCAGCCACACCTCCACGAATTCCCTCTCGTGACATTGGTGGCCGCATGGGATCGTTCCAGGTCGGTTGGTTTGACAAATACAAGTGGCTTGAGTACTCGCCAACTACAGATGCTGCGTATTGCTTGTGTTGTTATCTCAGTCGAGAGGTTATGTCCACAAGGAGAGGGATGTCTGTCTACGCTCAGCCTTCGAAAGGATTTAGGAACTGGAAGAAAGCTACTACCAAAGATGGCCTTTGCTCTCACATTGGGAAAATCTGCTCGAAGCATAATAATTCTGAGGCTGCATTTAGTGAGGCTTTGGTTGGGAGGGGAAATATTGCTATCGCACTGGAAAATGCAGGTGAAACTCAGCGAGTTCGAAACCGTGAACGCTTCGGTATCATTTTTCGACGTATGCCTACTACTCGCACGTCAAGGTATTTTATTTCGTGAACATGATGAACATGACCTGTCGACAAACAAAGGCAACTTTCTCTAAATGCTTGAGTTCGTGATGGCCCGGGTCCCTATATTCTCTCGCGAAATGACCGTAGCTACGGTCACGTAGTACCGATAGCCCAAAGGGAATTATTCGCGGCCATAGATATGTGGTCCACTCCAAAACTAGGTATCGTGTCAATAAAAATTAAGTGGGAGTGATTAATACGTATGAAATACTGTATTCAATCTAGCATATTAATGCTCGTACAATAAGCACTACCAGCCCAATTATCTAGTATTTTCTTAAGCGATCAAAAAGCTTCAGTAGCGGCTTCGGAACCGTCAGTGGGGGGTGATGTTGCTCATTTCAGGTGGCCGCCACCACGAGTCGCTAGTGATGCCTGCTAAATCTTATATTTGATAATATGTGACAGGTTTTGAGTTTGTGGATTGTACATTTGAGACTGCGGCAGACATAAAAATGCTAGTTAACCATTAATTCAAACGGGATGGCTCACACCGTTGAAAAGAGGAGCATCTTAGCTTTCGATTGAGTCACTAAATACAAAATTCATTCAGCCGTTCTCAACAAAGGCTCGCGTAAAAACCTGCCTCCGATTCGCGGAGCCAAACGCAATTTTTTTATTGGCCAGCTTAACGTAACTTTTCGCTGCGAATCGATTGCGACTATTCCGAGTCGCTGATTCGCAGTCCTTACCTTTCAAAACTGACGGAATCCTCATCTGTTTTCAAAATTTTGATGTATATTTTGGGGTTTAGAGATTTTGGATACAAGCATCATTCGGATTACTGGGAAGATACACAGATTCCGTTCTTTCAGACTCAGCTGTGCGGGCGCGCTTTCTGCCTCGTTCGGGTTGTTTCTCTTCTGCAGCTTCTTGCTCTTGGGTTTCGTCACCTTGCTGGGTCTACTGCTGTACTCCATTTGCTTCCACATTCTCGTCTGTCGCTTTTTGGCTGCAGCAGCACGAAGCTGGTTCATTTTTAGCGTTTTCCTTGCGCTTTTGGCTCGCACTTTCTTGATTGCCTTTGCCTCCAGTTCCCCTTCTTTTTGGGGTGCTTACAATGGATCGTTGACAAACTCATCCGGAACGTAGGGGCGTAGAGTTGCTGGGTCTTTTCCGCGCTCGGAGGTGGGTTCGGCAAATCTTTAAGGTCGCTAGTGAACAACACGCGGACGCGCATATCGTCCGTGACAATGCCGTCGTATTTACGGCGTACGTCTTGTAAATCTCGACTTGTGTCTGGGCCCTTCTTGCACGTCACCTTGCCCGGCTTCTCCTCTTCCATCGAGAATATCTGGAACTTCTGGGTGTCCTTCAGGTCTTTGTATGCGTCTTTGATTATGTGGCGATACTCCTTGAAGATGTCGTTTAGATCTGGAATGTGGACCAGCGCCGAGGTAGCTGAAGCGCCGTTAATTGCCTCTAGGAGCTGGTCTGTAGTCCCGATATTGAGTCTACCAATGTGCTTGCGGACGTGTCCGAAGCCGCGTCCATGGCATTCTTAGTATGACCATTGACAAAAACATTGAGGTCAATGGCCTCTAGATCACCCGTGCGCGTCAGCGCCAGCAACATTTTCACCACGTAGTTGTTGTTGTTCTGCCCTCCACAGTTGTCGGCGTAGATAGTCAAACGTCGGTACCCAGCTGGCATGAAAATGCGCCGAATGAAGTGGTGCAGCAGGGAGTTCACCTCATCTTTGCCTTTGCCGGCCGTAGTCTCTCTATAGACGTTTTTTTAGTGTACCGGATGCCCTTGTTAGCGTAGTAAATGCCAAACATATTGACGCTACGGAGCGACAAGAAGTACCAATGCGATGGTGTGCTGCCGACACTGGGCAGTGTAAGGATCTGGTTGTAGTCCATGATTATAACCGCGTGTTCGTCACTGGCCGATGCCAAATCGGCCATGAACTCCATCCTAATGTTCAAAATAAAACCAATTGATGATAGTATCCCATCCAACAAATTAAAATGATTCTAGTGTACCGCATATGACTTGCTGCCTCCGTATGACGACCGAGCTCTTCGGTCAACTCGGCGGTGATTCCGGTCTTCATGCGCGCGTAGTAGACACTGCACACATCGCACACGTTGCTGCGCGGAGAGCGGATCATAATGTATGGGCAGAGCTTGGAGAGAAGCTTTCCGGAACGTGCTTGGTCTTGGCTCCCGAACTCGCAACTGGATCTCCTCGATGTAGTTGTGCATTTCCGTGTGAGGTTGCCCCACGTGAAAAAGGCAGGAAGCATCGTGTATTCGGCTGTTGAGTATTGGAGTTTGACCACTCCGTCCACGGTTTTCTGCTTGCTAACTCGCACTGGCACCACTTCACCCACTGGCTTAGCAAAACCCTTGAACCATGTCACCAGCCAACGATAGTCAATAGCATTCGCATGAAGGTTCATCAGATTGCCGTGGGCCTTCACTGAGAATATACCATCATTTATACGGCTCCGGTAGCGAGTGACAATCGGTGTGATACCCCGTAACACGCACACCAAGCACCGCGACACACGTGACCAACCAGAGGTAGGTAGTAATTGAACTGCTCGCGCAAACCAGAGCCTCGATGCCGAACCACTGTGTCCGTCTCCTTCAACACGGCCAACGTAGTCAACATGTTTTGCTTTCTTTCCCGACCGGACATCTGCGACAGAGAGCACAGGAAGTTATCCAGCTCAGCGGTCTTACCCTTAAGGCACTTCCGTTCGCAAGGATCTTCCTGAATTAATCGGGCGATCTTCGCCTGCAGATCTTCGTCAATCGAAATGATGCTTGTATCCCCCAGCCCCGCCTTGAGTCGTCACCGCTGTCCACCGTCTTCACACGATTCACTCCCAGACGCTGGTACCCACTCACTGTCGGCGCTGCCGTCACTGCTGCAGTCACCACTCTGCTCACGCGTCCGTCCATCTTCGCCTTCTGCCGAGAAAGTCGCCAGCTCTTCCATCGCCGTACACGATTTCTTGCTGATACACCTCGATCAAATTTAGACAAACTGAAAACTCTCCCTCCTGGCGACTTTCACTTAAGCACGAAATGGGTGGTCGAACAAATTCAGAGCCATTTATCTCAAAAACGCAAAAATGTTAACTAGCATCGTTTTGTCAGCCGCATATAAATTTTATATGGCATACATTCTCACCCGGAGAACGCGACTGATTTACAAAAATTGTCGACATCGTCAAACAAAATGATCCTTACGCACCATTTCGTTTTATTGAGAAAACGGCCTCAAAGATTGGCCAGTGAAAATCGAACTTAAGTGAAACTTCTCGGGGGCTTTCCTCAAAGTCTAAATATCGAGCAGGTGTATCGACAGAGAAGACGCTCGTCCCTAATCATGGACAGCAGTGATCCCGTTGATCCACCTCCTGCAGACGCCTGTGAGCTCGTCCGCAACACGCCGGTCGCCTGCAGCATGGCGGTCGCCAGCCGTAAGTCCAGCGCCGTCGCTGCCGAGCACCGTCGCGATCAAAGGCTCCGTGCCGTGCGCCCCCGCGAACGTAGGCTTATTGGCTCTCTCCGGAGCCCACCAGCAAGCGAGGCGGACCAGCCGTCAGACGACAGCTCGTGGGAACCAGTTTCTGAAGACTCTATCTACCTTTTGTGGGGCGAGTTTGTCGCGAATCATGGTGCGCCACCTTTAGTGTCTACGGCTACTATCACACGTTTCTGGCGTCAGATCCAGAGCGGGGTCTTGTCAGTGAGACCTCACGGGGTCACCTCAACTTGAACACTAGTAAGATCGAAAAAATCCGATGGCTAGCGAAGTGGTTCAAGTCCCGAGCAGCAGCTGTAGGTTATGTCCTCCCGGTGCGAGTACGCACACAGTAGACGGTGGACGGTGTGGTAAGAAAGCAGTACTCCGCGGAGGACTACACACTGCTCCCAGCGAATTTCATGTGGGACCAACTACGTGCCGGCGGAGTTTGCAGATGACCCAATCTACAACGCACCAAACGACGAAGAAGAGAAAAAGGCGAATAAGGCCAATCGAACGCGTAAGGCTAATCGAGAGGAGGCCAAAACCAAGGCCAAAAACAGGTTGAATCGGACGTAGCAGACGTACAAAAGGCAATTGGAGGCGAGGATACTGCTAACGACAATAGCACTTCCGTCCACGATACACTTCTCGCGGAACCCAAGCCCAAATTACAACGCAAGAAGTATGCCAAGAAAGATTCGCGAGGCAGAATTTTAGCAGTAAATCGATTTGATCCTTCTGACCATTTCTGAATTAAAAATATATATATATTTCGAGGTAGCTTTGAAACTCCCATTTTTGGAGCTGAAGGAGTTCGAATCTAGAAGCAGGAATAGTCGCAATCGATTCTGCTTGAAAACTGATCTAGGAGTCATAAAAACAGTTTTTGCAAGAAATTATATTCTGAGAGAGACACCTTTTTTGGGACTCGTTGCGCCGCGGTACTCAAGACTTCCTGTGTCTGAAGACACCAGGAGAAAGAAGAGGTCGCTCTCTTTCCTGTGGTGCCCAAAAATCGCGATTCGTACTTAGCTTTGTAAGCAGCTTTTCGCTTGACGCGGGCTCAAATGAACCCCCAATTGTCATAGTTTTGGGACGGGCAAATTAGTCCAATTTCAGGGTACAGATGAACCCCTCAATTGTCATAGCGTCGGGAACGGCAAAATTATTCCAATTTAGGGGTATTTCAATCTCGGGGTGTGCCGTTTTAGGGGTACACGAAGGTGCAGCTTCAGCTGCAGAGCACCAAGCAGCCAACTAATTGTGCTCAGAGCTTACAGAGCTCATTTTGCAAACTTTCGCTCGTTAGCAATGCCGTCGCCAACAAAAACATCTCGAATGTCATTCACCAACGCTCATAAGCGGCTAATTTGTCAGCACCACATGACGCGAGACATATTTTCGAAATGGCTCAAGGAAATGGACACGATGTTTAGAATGCAGCATCGTAAACATCTCCTACTTCTTGGTAACGCTACTGTCCAGGGGGTATGATGAGGCCGCTTTGACGAAGGTATTCTCCCAACCACTAGCAAACGCCGCCGTTATATGCAGAAATCATCGCAGCATTTAAAAGGCGATACCGACGGCGTCAAATGCAGCATGCTGTAGATACTTTTGAGGTGTTCAGCTACTACAGGCCTCCTAGACTATTATAATTGCGAGTTTGATGAACCTGAAGAGAAGTATGCTATGTCAGAGGAGCTTTCGACCATGCTGTCGCGACTTCACGCCAACAATCCGATGTCTGTTGATGAGCTGCTTAATCCAGAGGACGAGAATGAAATCGTGGACGAGCCGACTGACGAGGACTTTTTTGCGGGATCGAGGAGCAGGAGATTGCCGACAATGATGTCAATGCTAGACTTCATAGATCGACCTGTACGACTTTGACTTTAGCCATAGTTAAGCACCCTTTTGAAGGGATATTTGTCGATTTTTTATTCCCCATTCCGTCTGAGGGGATTTAGTAAAAATTACTTAGCTTGTATACCACGCGTGCCTACTGGAACCAACATTTTATTCCATTTGAGGGTGTACTCCAAGTCTAGGGATTACTAACGAGGGGTTCATCTGTATTCCCAACTCAGCGGTGTACCATTTTGGTGGTACCAGAACATGTTGCTGTCAAAGTGCTAACTTCCATCAGCCATTCATCCTGCAGAGCACATTCCAGCCAAAAAATGTTGCAAGGAGCTCATCAATGCCGTCACCAACTAAAATATCTCGAATATCGCTTAGCAACGCTTTAAAAATGTAATGTTGTCAGTATTATATGCAACATCCTCGGAAAACTCAACCTAACTATCGGGACATCTTTTACATGTTCTCTAGAATGGATAGGAAATGTTTTAGCCTGTACCAATACTGTAGGAGTGATGGACGGATCTGTGGGATGGTTTCGTGAAATTCAGCGAGTATTCCGAGAGGAATTGGGAAACACAAGAATGGAAATGCCGGTAGATCGACCTGAACAAAGTTCGAACTTTTGTAGGAATATTTGTCGAGTTTTATTCCATATTACGTTTCGTTTCGCAGTGAGGTACATTGATGTCACTTAGCGTATGCTAATGACATTTAATGCCCGTTCCAACGGACGCCTCTATATCGTCCATTGGCTGTTCTCTAGTGGCTAACTACCTGACTAGAGTCTCCCCATGCCGTTACACGGTTGCGGGCTCGAACCCCGAGAGGTCCTTATCGTTATTCTGTGCAAGCCAGTGACCCACGTCACCACTTACATTCGCGAGCGCCGCGCGCCAGTCTTCCTCGTGATTAGCCAATTCCGTTGGCGCCCGTTGTGCACTCCTCTTCGTGTCCATGGCTATATTAGCCAGCGCGTCTGCCGTTTTGTTATGTTCTCTCAGATGATGTTGCCATGACAAAATTCGAATTTTGTCAGCGAGGCGCTGGCACTGCCAGTAGAGTGTCTGTAGATGTTAAGCCTTTGGAGCCGTGCGGGTGGAGTGTTGGCGGATGATCGTCGCACTATCCCCTACCACATGTACGGGGCTCCAATGCTTGGCAAGGCGTGCTTTAAGTCCGTGGAGAAGGCCCTGATTCTCCGCTAGATTGTTAGTAGTCGTGCGGGCAGCATACGACATGGTGATTGCCCAGCAAACGTGCATTTCAGCGAGCGATGAGCCCACTTGAATCACGACAGCTCCACTCCCGCCAGGCCCGGGTTCCCGCGTGAGCCACCGTCGAAGAAGAGTAGATATCGGGCCGAGGCTCGTGTTGGAGGTTGCGGAATGTAGGTCCATGTAGCAGCGAGCGCCCGGCGCATCACTGTAGCTGCTCTGTTCATAGCCTGGTGCGAGACGGGCGCAGTTAAGTGTAGATGCATTGTATGGTATCCTTGAGATAGGCGTGAGTTGAAAAGGGCACGCACATGTTGTCCCGTCACATTGTTAAGTGGGTCAAAGTGTGCGACCCTCCACCGCCAGACAGCATGGAAATACAGAGCCGCGCCGATTCTCCAGCAGCATTCTGCTAATTTGACCGTAGCCTCTGTGAGAGCGTCTTGATCACGTCTCGTGAGCAGCGGGAAAGTTTATTCCGCTACCTCCCACACTTTAAATGGCACATGAGGCAATTTCAGCGCAAACATCGCCTCCTCCGGCGCCGCCATCGATAACCCCAACGCAGTCCATCGTTGAAAACATGGCGTAGTCGTACCGCCGCCGGGCACGTCCAGAAGACATGGTGCATGTCCACCCGTTTCAGCCGCGCACAGCCGTGATGGGGCATCCAAGGCAATCATGCTTCTTGTCAAATAATGAGAAGGCGTGTTTTTTAGCCTAATGAGGATTTGCTCACCCCATGGTTCCAAACCGACGATCCGCCTAATGCGTCTCCACTCGAGCTTTCCAGGCCGGCCGCCGCCGACTCACTAGCTTGTGACCACTTCTGTTTAATCGCAGTAGCCTTACCTAGCCCTCTGCGTCGAGCAGCTGCGGCGACAGTCCTTTGTAGTGCTGTCGCGTCTGGGCCCACCGGCGGCGTCCGACCCACAAACATACCATACGGCACATCCGTGGATGTGGATGCACGTAGTGAACTTGCACGCGTGGATGTAAATCCTCGCCAGCACCGCTGCTAATTCCACTTGAGTGTCAACGGTAGTGGTGCACACTTCACGGTGTACCCCCGCAGAAATCATCACAGCAGGCCGAGGGTCTGGAAGAACGGAGGCCGTTGTCGGGTGGTCTCGCGGCGACGCCAGATAGCGCACTTCCGTGTTGTGCCGAGGACGACCAAGAAGTTGGGGGAAGTTCACCACTAATGCCCGGACGAGTAGTTCAAATTGGGCAATGAACGCCTCGGTGCGATCGTGGCGAGTACATAACGCCGTGAACAGCAGGCGGCCCTGCCCAATTTGGCGCCAGTGCACCACATCTCGAAGGCGCTTGCCCCTTGTGCACAACGCTCCTATGTCCTGAGCGCTGAGCAGCGTTAAGTTTGCCGTGTACAACCGCAAGTCCGCCATATTCGCGTAAGGTAGCCATTCCAGGCAGCAGTCCCCAGAATGTAGTTTAGTTTCGTGTAGGAAAAGGCCCGCATATTCCGGCACCGTCGACTTCGATCTTCGCCCCCGTCCACCACATAACAAGACCGTCGAAGCAGAGTGCCACAATACATAGTGCCGCCACCATCTTCACCCGACTCGGGTGATCGGCCATGCCGCCGTAGTTGGTGACGAGTTTGCAAACTGTGGTCCACATCGTTGTTCCTCTGGGGGTGCCCCGAGCAGCCGTCAGAAGTGCCCCAGGCGACAGATACGTCTGAGGTGCGTCGCGGCGTGCCGCAATGAGCAGATCCCCTACCATATGTTCTTGTCGCGTGCCCGTAAGGGCCCAATTCGTAACCGCAACCGCAGCCATTGCCACTGCCATGAGCTCCGCTCGAAGATCAGGGACCGCCAGTCCACCTGTCGTACATGGCAACGACGCGAGATCAGCATTTAGCCACGCTCTCGCACCTTTCAACTCCACGACGAAAACTGCATGCCACACGTAATTTTTGATCATGCAGGTGAGCCGATGGATGGTCGCCGTTGATGGCCATACATGTCTGCCAATATACAGTAGTTTGGGGACTATTACAGCCGCTGCAATCAAACTGCGTTGATCCACAGTATGAGTCTTCTGGCTCACCAGGTACAATCGATTAGCGAGTTGCTTTTCCGCGAGTTGCCACGTCTTCTCAACGTCAGGTCGGCTTCCAACCTGGATCCCCAGATACCGTCCAGTTGTTGTGCACTCCTGATACCTCAGCGGAGTAGGCAGTGAAGAAAGCGTTTGCGGACCGTCGGGGTGCAGCGCATCACCATAGTCTTCGTCGGTTTAAACATAGTCCAGTCGCTCGCCCAAACTCTTCCGCCAGTCGGAGCAGTATTGATACGTATCGAGGGTCTTTGAGGTATACAGCCGTATCATCGGCGTAACCAGCAACTCGGAGCTCAAACGCTCCTTGTGCAGTAGTAATTTTAATGCCACGCAGACCCGGATTGCGTTCAAGCTCCCGGTAGAAGGGATCCAGAGCAAGGATAAAAAGCAGTGGAGCAAGCGGGCAGCCCTGCCTGATCCCGCTGGACACCGGCACCGTCCGAGATTTTTCGCCGTTTGCTAGGAATCGTACTCGTGTGCCATGGTGCAGACTCTCCACCGCACGAATGAAACGCGGAGGGTACCCATGGCGGCGTAATGCCTTGATCATGAACCCCGATCAAGCGAATCGTAGGCCTTTCGGAAATCCAAGAGAAGCACTAGAGCATCACGTTGGGCAGCGTCCCCAGCCACCATGAGTTGCGCCACGTCGTATAGATCTAGAGTTTCATGAATAGTTCACCGGGGACAAATCCATTCTGATTGGGATGGATATGGTCCCGTAACGTTTTGCT